>CALNHX010003866.1:0-139885 GCA_940337035.1 Agriotes lineatus | reverse complement strand
AGCATGTTATAAACCTTACACTAGAGATGAAAGTGTAACTGCAGCTATGAAAGCCAGTGGGAGTGGATCACGGGAGGTGCGCAACTAATCCAGTTTTCGATTACAAAAATCAATGTTTGTTTTGTGCCGAGAATGCCTCTCAGGATTTTATTATGAAACAAAAAAGAACCCTCTCGGAAAACGAGATGTGTTAATGTTGTAACGACAATAAACTTCAAGTACAAGATCGCACAAGTGGCAGGTAGCAGAGGTGACCACTGGGGAGAAGAAGTAAGCTCCCGATTAACGCCTGTGAATGACTTGATTGCCAGTGATGAGAGATACCATCAGTCTTCCATGAAGAGATTTTTAGTACCCGAAACCCGGAAAACGGAAGGTACCAATGAGCATATTCTCAGTTAACAGTTTCCGACATTCAGAAAAAATGAAAAACGCTCTGCTATTCCTTCACGCATTTAGTGGTTGTGATACCACTTCATCACTTTACAGGCAAGAAAAGAAGAAGTTTGTCAGGCTAGCTGTGCAAAACGAACATCTCTCGAAAGTGAGTGATGTCTTTATGAGCAAAAACGCCAACCCGGAAATTATTGTTGATGCCGGGAAATAATTTTTACTAGCACTCTATGGAGGTAAGACAGGTGATACCTTGAATGAGTTACGTTTCCACCTAGTTGCAAAATCTTTAGTGAAAACGAACTTCAGTCTGGCTTCCCTACCTCCAACGCTAGAAGCATCCCGCCAACACTGCTTCAGGGTGTAACAGCGTGTACAGATGTGGTTAGGTAACGCCATGAATCCCATGAACTGGGGTTGGCAAAGAACCAAGTGTGGCCTAGCTCCTGTTCTCACTACCTTGGAACCCGCTCCACAGTCACTTTCGTCAAAGATATTCTTCAAATACACCAAATGATGCAAAGCTGCTTGTAGTTGCAGAAAAGCAAGAATAAAATGTTCAGCAATTTGTGCAAATTATAGAGGGCATTCATGCAGTAATGCTCCTACTACCAAAGTAGATGAGGACTACACTATTGGAGACGACGATGAGCTCAATCGAGGGTGGTGAACAAGAAAGCGAACCAACGTTTCCTTAAAAACTTGCACGTTTGAACTAATGAATCATATAGAGTGGAACACGACAAGTGTTACAAAGTTCAGTTTTTGTTTTGTTATTATTTTATTGTATACATAATAATAGTAGATTCTGTTATTAGGAGTAAAAGTGACACTTTATGTGGCGAAGCTGAAGTTTATTTAGCCGAACGTTAGTGAGGCAAATAATTCAGCTAAGCCACATAAAGTCACTTTTACTCCAAATAACATATACTATTTTATCCGCAAACGTATTCAGGTATATTTCATTAATATAAATAAAAAAAAGGATGCATCGGCCGGGAATCGAACCCAGGCCACCCACGTGACAGGCGAGCACTGTACCCCTGCGCCAACCTCTGTTGTTCAAATAACGCGCTACTGTAATGATATATGAACATACTGAATTACCCGAGCTAATAGAACACGGCCACAGCAGCTGTCACACCATAACCTACGGCGACAGATGCTCCGCTCCGCTGCTTAAAAGATTTATTTAAATTAAAAAATTTTCGTACTCTTTTTGAAAATAAAAACCGGCCTACGATCTAAGTCTAAAAATTAGCAAAATTTTAAGCCATCATACAATTTAATCGGTCCAGTATTTTCGGAGGAGATAGCGAACAAACATAGAAAGAAAGAAAGAGAGCAACGATTTTGTGTGCTTAGGCAGATAAAGTACACAAAAGTTGCTATTTTATCTACTTAGGCAGATAAAGTGACACTTTTACCTTGTCAATAAAGACACGTAAGTTGTCACTTTTGTGACGTTTGCGGATAAATTATTTTATTGTGTCAACGTTTATTGTGTCACAAATCATGCTTACTCCACTTCTGCATTATTTTCGGAAAATAAAAACGAACTTTTTTAGTTGACTAATGTTATGGTTTTTCAATAAAAAAAATTAAAAATCTTATTTTTACCTGAAAAACTATAAGATTAATCTACAAAGATATCCTTTGCAGGCATAATTTTTAACTATGGAATCAATAAACGAATCCGTTGTTACTCTAAAGAAAATTCTTTCTACGATCGTGTCAAAATGATAATTTTTTGCACTGCTTCTAGTGTCAAAAGCGATATTTGTAGCACTCCTAATATTAGCGCCCGAAATACGTCTTATTCGCACGTTGCCATTGGAGGCGTGTTTTAATATATATATACATATACATATATATTGCTATGATATAAAAAATGATAAAAAGAATACATTCTTTAAAAAGGTTGAATCAATTTTAGAACTGGCCAAGATTGGTATAATAATTTTAAAATATGCAAGTCGTTTGAATTGTCAAAAATCAATTATTGTTCATATGAGATGCACTGCAGAATGTTATAAAGTATTGGAATATAACTCAATTTTATAAATGCAATGGTTATTTAGGTTTCTGGAAAGTGTATAAATAGTTATAACCTACAAAATGATTTATGTCAACACATTTAACTAATTTGATTTATTTAAATAATTATTAAGATTTTTCAAAGAGAGTGCTGAGATAAGTAAAAAGGGGTTGTTTATGTTTGAGATAGAAAGAGGGCGGATATAATAAAAATGAGGAAGATATGTCAGATTAAAGAATTATCCAGAATTAATTGCATAATAGATAAACTCTGGGTATAACATAATTTAAAAGGTGTTAAAAGTGTTTATCAGTGCGTGATAACATTGTGGAGAAAATATCAATCAACTAGAAGAACATTGTTACAACAGTAGCAAAATCCGGAACAGTCAAAGGGATACTTCAAGGCTGAAGGATGCAGACGAGACACCACTATTGATAAAGCAGATCAAAGGGATACTTCAAGGTTGAAGGATACAGACAACACACAACTATTGATAAAGCAGAGTGAGTTGAAAATTGAAATTATATTATCAGTACTGATTGACGAACAATATTAACTAAATTGGAAATTTAAAAAGGCCAATAGAAAGAGAATTTAAAAGCATGAAAATTAGATAAGATTTATTTAATAATAGATTTGTAAACTTGAAGTTTAGAAATGATAATTAATTTTGGAATTGTAATTAAAATAAATTTGTTTTAAATTGTTTAAACGTCTGTAAATTAATTAAACATGAACAATCACTTACAAATTGGAATAGTGGATAACTAAGTTAAACAAGATGTCATTCAAAGGTTGAAATTGAACTATTGACATAATACAAACAATATTTTTCAAAATAATTCAATTCGTTAACATACTTTAAAATAGATTGCAGTGCATAATTAAATATTAAGCAACAGTTACCCTGCAGATAAAGAAATATTAGAGCTAGTCGAGGTTATTATTAATACATGCAAAAGATATCTACAAGGTAAGTTTTATATTGATTGAACATTTTTAATAAGTAAATAATAAAGTCACAACACCTTCGTACGTAGCAATATATATATATATATATATATATACATGGTTTCCCACATACGACGATGCGAGTTTTAGCGGGAAATAAAATCGTTGTATGGGCTAATAGACATAATAAATGGTAGTTGTGAGCTGTCGGTAAAACAGTTGTTTAACTTGCATGAACCGAGCCAAAAATAATGGCGGGATGTAGTATTAAAAGCATTGAAAATCTTAGTTTTAAGTTTATTCATGAAATATGTGGAAAATGTTACTACAAATTGTTTATACATAACTAACAGGTGTTAAATATTATAAAATTTGTTATGTGAAGTGCAGAACTACATGAATGAATGAATTAATTTAGTCTCCACTCCCCCCTTTGTTTAATATATGTCACAATATGTATGTTGTCACAAAATTCGTTTTTTGACAATTTTTGTTAATTTAAGGTTTAAAATTAATAATGCATAGGTAATGTTAGACAAATTATTATTGAAGAAACGTGTTTATGAACTTGTACAGGGTCCACCAACCTATTTTAAGTAGGTCTCACTAGTTCGTGGACCCTGCATTATTCATAAAACTTTTACAGCTTCTAATCACAGTTTCACCATTGAATTAATAACAAATTCGCCAACAATAATTACCATTGCTTAAAGTTAAGTCATTTTAAAGCTCTTAAGTATTAGATGATTAAAATGTTCCCGATTTTATATAAAAATCAGTTGTATCCTTTTTATTCTAATAAATTTGAGTATTCCCTTCAACTAGATGCACTTCTCACAATTTCAAAGTGTTCTAACCCCTTAATTATTAAACAAATAACAAATACTATTGAAATCTCTCGAGTAGCATAATATACCAATTATTCAGAAAAAAAACCAATATCAGCACATCGTATTAATAAATATCTAGATATAATGAAACAAGTAAATCCATTTTTATAATTTATTTAGTAAGCCATTTCCTATTTACATTCAAATACAAAATATAACAAAAGTACACTTCAACGTATTTTTACTTATAATCTAAAAGATTACATGGAACACCTTTGGCAATGTTTACAATAGAAATATGAAAATACAGTGAAGAAACCATATTATTCAAATGGTAAAAAGTACACACATGCATTTTTAATTATCCAAACTAAAATCTAACAAAATCATATTTTAAAAGTGATACAATAAGAAAATAGCAATTTAAAAAAATAACAAAACTGCTAATCGTGTTGAAAACTTTTTGTTAAATAACAGAAAAGCATTTGGTAAAAATAATGGTCAGCCAAAAAACCAAAAGCAATAGTTACCAGTTGACAATTTCTAAAAAAATATCTTAAAAAACATAATACCTTCATTAGACTAGCAGGCAAGTAGAATTGAAGTTCTATAGTAGTAATTTATGATACAAGCGCGTAAAGCTACTCTTTCGGCACGAATGGAGTAGAATTAAAACGCGAGGGAGGACTTTCAAAACGTGTTGTACAGGTTGTTTTTTTTTTTTCGTTGATATTATAGGGTACATACTAAAGGGTAAGAAATACAAAAAAACTAGTATACATGTCGTGTCCTCTTTTTTAGTGGTTAGGTTAATGGCATAATCAGAACTACGCTAACTAGATTTGTTTAGGAAATACAGGCTGTATTTTGTAATCTCTTGTAACATCGTAATTAGCGGAGTTACAAAAAAAATTGAAAATACAAAAAACATGCAACGTTTTACGTAGAATCCAACGGTGTACTTGAAAAAATTATAAGGGTGGTTATTTTTGAGATATTTTGAAAATTATCATTTTTTTAATGGGACACCCTATATCTGGGTAGCTCATAAAATTACATTGTTTTTTACCATTGCAACGATATATAATACTTATTATTCTATTTTATCCTAAATAGCGAAAGTACCAAAAACACCCAAAATAATACGATCTTTTTAGTTGGCCATGGATTGAATCGTAATTGTTTTTGGTAATGACATTTCAACGTTTTTTTCGAAATAGGAAAGTGTCAACAAGCGAAAAAAGATTTTTGTAGATGTGGTATAAAACTCCAATTTTTTCTAATTCATAATTAATATGGGACAAATATTCTTTTTTTTCCAAATCATAATTATGCAAAATTTTGATTTTAAGATATTCTTGCTTACGATTTTAGAATATTATAAAACTAGTATTAACTGTCATTAAAACAAAAACGTTGAAATGTCATTCTAAAACAAAAATAATGGTGACTCAATCTATGGACCACTAAAAAAAAATCTTAATTGTTTTGGGTTTTTTGGTATTTTCGCTATTTACAATAAAATAAAATATTAAGCATTATATATCGTTGCAATGGTAAAAAGAAATGTAATTTTATGAGCTATCCAGCTACAGATCTTATTAAAAAAATGATAATTTTCTAAATGTCTCAAAAATCAAAACCCTTATAATTTTTTTAAGTACGCCGCTGGAGCTACGTAAAAACTCGCATGTTTTTTGTATTTACAATTTTTTTTGTAACTCCGCTAATTAAGAAGTTACAAGAGATTACAAAAAACAGCAGATTTTGAGAATCACCCTGTATTTCCTAAACAAATCTAGTTAGCCTAGTTCTGATTACGCCATTAAACTAACCACTAAAAAAGAGGACGAGACACGTAGGGGAGGGTCGAAGGAGGTTTGGGTCAATGACAAAATTGCTTTCCCCAAACCTTCTATGTATGCGTAACTATCTTTACTAGAGGCCCATACGATATCAAAACTTATTTCCGTTGCAACCGCAGCGCCGCTGTGAGTGATTAATACCGACGGTGATAAAATCGATTTCTTGACCAGGTAAGTGATTGTTTTAAAAATTACTTTTATGTCAGTTTCCTGTCTATCATTAGAAAAATCACCGAACGTGTTTTTACTTTGAAATTTGTGGTTGTTGAAGTAAACATTCCAGTACCAAAGCATAACCTAACTTCATTTCGAGCGGGAAATCCGAGCACATTTTTATGATTTTGTATCAGTGGGAGGTATGGGTCAGAAAAGTGCGGGATGTTTGAATCACGGCCCAAACCTCCCGCATGATAAGGGAGGTTTGGGTCAAACATTTATTCAACTAAAATCACCAAGTATTATGTCGTTATTATATCAATCATTTACCAATTATTTCCTCTTACATTGCAGGCTACGTACGATGCCGCGGATATATACTACACTCTAGGATTAGCCTATCCAAGCGGATGAATGACCAAAGAAAATTTTGTACTGGTACTGGAACATTTCATCAAATATTCGGGAGTTACAAAGGAGAACCCGTGTCTGATGCTGTTGGACAATCATGAAAGTCATGTAAATCTAGATGTCGTCTCTCTGGCAAAATCAAATGGTGTGCATCTGCTGACTTTCCCGCCTCATTGTAGCCATCGACTACAACCTTTGGACATTTCTGTATACGGTCCGTTCAAGGCTTACTACAACGGTGCAGCTTCTACCTGGATGACCTCTAATCCTGGTAAGACGTTGACCATTTATCACCTACCGGTGTTGATCAACACTGCTTTCGATAAAGCAATGTCAAGACAAAACATCCTGTCAGGATTTCAGAAAGCAGGAATTCATCCATATGATGCTGACATATTTTCGGAGGCAGATTTTCTGACGTCATCCGTTACAGACAGAGAAAATGTCGCATCAGAAAGTGATAGAATTGTTGAGGTAGAGACAGAGACTGAAGCAAATGATACTCAAGCAAGTGTCAATCAAGAACATGAAAGAATGTCGCCAAACGAACTGTACATACCAGAAGACCAATCAAATATTACATCGCAGCCTGATGCAGTACTAACAACAGCTGTGGCTAAACCGAAAACATCAATAGTTATTATATTGAGCGACATAAAACTGACTCCAGAAATGGTAAGACCATTTCCAAAGGCACCACCAAGACAACTGACGAACAGAGGTCGCAAGCAAGGCAAGGCTAGGATATTAACGGAGACTCCCGAAAAAGAAGAGCGGGAAAGACTGGAAAATGAGAGATTGTTGAAGACTCGGAAAAGTGCAAAAAGAAAAATTTTAACTGATGTAGACGAAAACGAGACCGCGAAACAGCAGAAGCAATCATTGAAGACCAAGACTTTAACTAAAAGGAGAAGAAGATCTGAGAGTGAGGATAGTGATCTCAGCTGCTCAAATGTGAGCTCTGGCGAATCCAATTACGTCCCTGAAGAGCTAGACAAGGATTTCTACCACTCTGTCGATGGACTGACAACTGGAGACTACATTGTGGTCAGATTTTCAACTGAAAGTAATGGAAAAGTGTCGCCTGATATTCACTATGTAGGACTAGTCGAAGGAATACATAGCGATGAAAAATGTTCGATCAACTTTATGAGAAGAAGAGGTAATTCACTCACTTTCTTTTAACGGAAAATGAAGATAAATTGGATGACATCGATTTTGAAAATATTGTGCTGCGATTGCCACCTCCAGTATCAGTTGGAGGTACTAGCCGGTCTGTGCAACATAAGGCATTCGGAGTTAATTTAACTTTTATTAAGAATTTGCGTTAATATATTATGTTTTTTAGTATTTATTACCATTCTTTGAGATTACCATTAGGTACTGTATTTTTTTTTAGCTTAGAGTTGTAAACCTGTCTGTTCAATTTTTTATTTTTTTATAAAGAAATGTTTATTGTGTTCAATTTTATTGTTTTTATTTTCATAATCTTCATGTTCATTAATCCTTGGCTTGAGCCCTATTTACTCACAAATATTCCTGATGTTATCTATCATCACTTAAGACAATTTTACACATAAATGACTACATACCCAAACATCCCCCACTACATACCCAAACCTCCCCACATGCGGGACATTTGGGTCAAATGTATTTGCCCGAAACTTTTTCAAATAACTTTTTCAAACCAATAGTGTTCTATTTCAAATTACTTACACATGTTCTATGATATATGCTCTACGCAATGCCATATTACTGATCTATAAATTCGGTTACAAAAATCAAATAAAAATGTAACATTGAAAATCGACCCAAACATCCCGACCCTCCCCTATACTACTTTTTTTGTATCTCTTAACCTTTAGTATGTACACTATAATATCAACGAAAAAAAAACACCCTGTACACGTAGTTTTTTTGGATAGTGATCTCTTGGTCGAAATTTAGTCGAAAAGGACTTCGGAATTGACAACCGTCAAATTGACATTTCAATAAAATAGTAAAAAAAGCGTACTTTTTTTCACGATTTTTGCATTAAAAAAAGTGGAACTTTCAATACGATTTTTCGTTAAAAAAAACGACTTTTACGATCACTATGCAAAAAAGACCTTTTACACACTATTGCATACTAGATTTCTTCTACAACCGAACATTGCACTTTTTTTATCATACGCAACCCAAAATACATCTTACTTTTACGCTCCAAGGTTTGTAAAGAATTTTTTATGCACTGCGTTTTAAAAATTGACACGTTACAAACTAACTAACGTGTTCAAAGTATCTACTTTAGACACGGTTGTAGAAAAAATCAGTTTACAAACATAAAAACATGATTTAGTAACTAACAGATAATAAACCATAAATAATGCAATAATTTAAAAATAGCAATATCGGTAAACCAAAATAAAACAACTTTCAAATAATAATGACCATGTGGATTACGAACGCTTGTTGTTTCGTATGATGTTGCACACGGCCGTTTTTATAACAGTCGAGGTTTCACACTGCAAAGAGGGGTACTGCAAGTTGGCTTCTCGTATCTCCGGGAACGATGGCACTTTTCGCAGTCGTATGGCATCTCTAAAAGGGGTTTTTAATGCCATTAAAGACTTCGGAGTGCAAAGTACCGTTATCAGTCGAACCTACAAATGTTTAAAGCTGTTAATAACATAAGTATTTAAGTAAGTAGTTATGGCTATGGAATAGTTCCTAATTTCTGAATGAAACTATAAGTCACTTAAAAATCAAATGTTAAACTTGACATTTAAGTATAACGTTGTTGCATTCATAAATTAGGAACTATTTCATAGCCATGCTAGATGACATAATTTTTAATGGATACCTATTGGAACACATTTAGTCATTAAAAAATTCTGCATCCAAAAATTCGAAATTTCTAGTTTAATTTTTAAATACGTTCAAATGTCTAAAAAGCACGTTTTGCAGTAAATTTCACTACGCGGTGATACTACTTCTCAAGAGGTCCAGAGCATTAAGTAGATTACTATTATTACACACAACTGTCACATGATCGATATCATCCAATCAGAACCATGCATTTTTTTTAAATCGACCAATCCCAAACTGATTACCTGATAAGCTGCCTAGGGAAACCGTTAAACTTCCTAGTGCTAATTATCGACCCCGTAGATGGTGTCATAATTTGAAATAGAAATGCAAGAAACAAGCAATTTGAGTTTTTTGGCATTATTAGATCAATTTTAAATCATAATTTGTATAGGCATTAGGTGTAATAATAAATAGTAATTAATATAACAAGGGCGAGACATACTTACCGATAATTTTGCATACGCCAAGGGTCGAGTGCTGGTTGCAATGAAAATTGTCCCGAGGGCAGTTTTCTAAGGGCACCCAGCACGATGATTCTTGGCACGGGCAAAATTATATGCAAGTGTGTCACCCGCGGTTATATTTTGAAGATTATTACACAAAACGCGTATACGAATTATGATTTAAAATTGATCTAATAATACCAAAAAACTCAAATTGCTTGTTACTTGCATTTCTATTTCTAATTATCACACCATCTACGGGGTCGATAATTAGCACTAAGGAGCTCATCAGGAAATCAGTTCGAGATCGGTCGATTTTAAAAAAATGCATGGTTCTCATTGGATGATATTTGTCATGCGACAGCTGTGTGTAATAATCTTCAAAATATAAACGCAGGCGACACACTCACATATAATTTTGCCCGTGCCAAGAGTCATCGTGTTGGTTTCCCTTAGAAAACTGCCCTCGGGACAGTTTCCATTGCAACCAGCACTCGACCCTTCGCGTGTGCAAAAGTATCGGTAGTATGTCTAGCCCTTGTTATATTACTATTGATTAGAAACGTTATTAATAAGATAATAAAATAATTAAATTATAGTACATACATCTGGTTTTAAATTTCCGTAATCGATGTGATTCCTCAAATTAGCTCGAATACAATTTGAAAGTACTCCGTCGTTGCGTTCTCTTGTTCTTCTGTCCAATCATCAAGGTTATTTTCTGGTGTTTTTGGCGACACGTATCGACTACGGCGGGCTAAAGAAAGATATCCCATTAGCGAATGTACAATTTATTAGTAGGTTAACAAGTACGAAGAAATGAACACGTATGTGGCTCTTACCGTTTATTTTTTGTTTCTTTCGGTGTGACACATTGGGATGGAGAAATGACGATTTACTTGAAACCCTGGAACCCTTCGGAACAGAAACTCTATTTAAAACTACATAGGGATTCAACTGCACCTTATTGGTTGATGGTCCATGTCTCTTTGTCCGAAGAGATTTTAAAACTTCTTGACGAACTTGATGACCTGCAAAAAGAAAACGTTAAATATACAGCTTCAGTTCGATATCAATAAATAAAAATTTAAAGAATTCTGCAAATACTACGTAGACGTAGCAGTCTGTGTTGATGTATGATCAAAAATTAATCTTATCTAGTATGGCTATGAAAGAACAAACTGCTGTCTTTAAAACTGGGTCAAATATATTTTACTTTTAGGTTAGAGAAGATGAAGTGTCTATTCGACCGGCGCAGGCTTAAATTTGTTTATTTAGTAACTAATTTAAAAAACAATTTTAGCTGTACCTAATTAAAATTTTTTTTTAAATAATTGCTGATAATATTGTAAGTAAAACTTGTACACAACCTATCTTGTAAAATTGTTTCGTTAAGAAGATATAGCTACTTACTTAAAGTTCACACTAGAAATGTTTTTTCTCCAGTGTCAACTTCTTAATGGGTTCATGTACAGTTCTTTACTAAACATTAGGGATCGACTGATACAGGAGTTTTGGTCGATACCGATATATACCTAATTCAGCCAATATGGCCGATACCGATTATCGGTCGATCCCAACTAAAAATAGTGTTAGAAATCATCTGTCGAAGCTTGTGCCCAACCTTATAAATCACCCTGTGTAGTGTTCCAAAAAAACAATTTTGACCGGATACTGTATAAGCATCACTTGCCCTTATTGAAATAAAAAACCAACAAACAACGGGAATAGACTGGCAGAAATTCCCCGATTTTCAAAATCAAAGTAATTCATAAATAACACATACACTTCGGATAACCTTTTGCCGCTTAACTTTTTTGATTGAATCACTTTAAATATTTTATTGCAAGATTGTACAGTAAATGTTATAGCATTTTACTTTAATGTATTAACCCTGTGAATTTTTAAATCGACAATTCGATATATACTAGAAGATACTCCAGTAAGTTACTTTTTCTCAATAATACGTATGATTCAGGATTTTTCATTCAATGATCAAACTTGGAAATATGTCAATGTTATATAAAATATTAATATGTATTTTTCAACCGTAGAATCACGAGTGCTCAACTCTTGTTGGAAAGATTACAATTTTATAAACAATTGATTACTTAAATTAAACAAGAAGAAATTGACGTAAAGACATGAACGCTTAACGTTGAGGGTTCTTTTCCTAAGGGTTTAACCGAGTTTAATTGCTTTCTAGCAATCATAGCAAATAAAAAAACCAAATCTGGTTAGACAAGTGTTTTGCACGAACAATCTTTGATTGAAGAATTAACTGAATAAATTATAGAGAAACGTCAATACGTCAAATTTTAAGTTTTTCAAAATGCCCAAGCATCGTGGTTAAATGTGAACAAATTAAGCTACTGCCGTAGACCTCTTTCGTTTGATACATTCCAGAAATTATCCAACCCAGTAGGGTTTTCTGTAAAACTGGCAGATTCTTGCCCAGGCTAATTTGGCCGATACACAATAGTTCATAGAAATGACCATCGCCGATTAACATGTCTACGGGCAAGGATTTATTAAAAGTAGTATCAGCTAATCCGATGTTTTTGAGTACGTTGAAATTTGATCGATCAAACGACACGAGAGGTAAATTTTCAGTAATTTTTGAAATAACTAAAGAGTTCATATTTATATTAAAATTACTGTGTAATGATGCTATATGAATGTTACTACTGGAATTACTATGCGAAGTGCTAGAATTTAGTCCAACTACTGTAGCAACCGTTTGTCTTTTTAATTGCAATTTATTTGCCAAATCTTCGGTAATGAAATTAGCGTGGGATGCAGAATCTAGTACTGCCCTAGCATTGTGCCATTTATTGTTAATATCTGTGACTTTAACCCATAGTCCAGTTACATTAGACGGAAATCCGCAGCATGTGCCGAAAAAATCCAAGTGAACTGAAATTTTGCATACACCTTTATTTTGACATTAGAAATAATTGCTGCGTTCGGAAAGGTACCTCCGACAGCTCCGTTTCCGAAATAAGCTTTTCGCAAATATCTCGCTTTCTATGGGTCGTATGACTGTTTTAGTTATCACAAAAAGTGAAGGCTAGGAAATTCTCTACAAAAAATATTATACAGGTTTTTTACGTACAACTAACGATTCAGTAAATAACACACTGTTAAGTTTTGCAGACAGAGTATTGGATTCGCCCCAAAAATTCGAAATTGAATTTTCAACAGATCTTCACGTTTTAGAGTCCCCTGAACCCAAAAAACATGTTTTTGCTCATTGGTCGGTGTGGCCGTCCGTCTGCCTGTCTGTGAACAGAATATCTCAAAAACGAAAAGAGGTATGGCGTTGAAACTTCATATATAAGTTTTGTGTACTATCTAGATGCGACGGCAAGCTTTTGATAAAAATCCCATAACCGGAAGTATGATGTTTACTCTTGTGTTTCAAAA
Source organism: Agriotes lineatus (assembly GCA_940337035.1). Taxonomy (NCBI): domain Eukaryota; kingdom Metazoa; phylum Arthropoda; class Insecta; order Coleoptera; family Elateridae; genus Agriotes; species Agriotes lineatus. The sequence goes on along the minus strand of CALNHX010003866.1, from coordinate 126,519 downwards.
ACGGCTCTAACGATTTTTTCAAACTTTACATTTTTCTTACAATTTTTATGTGTATTGATTGAGATGGGTGATTTCCCAGTTGAATTTTTGAGGAATTCAACTGAAAAATCACCCATCTCAATCAATACACATTAAAAATGTAAGAAAAATATAAAGTTTGAAAAAAATCGTTGTTTCACAGTGGACTCTACAAATGCAGGACATTGTAAATACCATATGATCGAAAACTTTTTACCTCTAGAGGGCTGTGTATTTTTTTTAAATTTAATGTATGTTGGCAGTGATGAGTAAAGGTACTTAATAATAAAAAACCTTTATCTACTCCAGTGGGATAAGTAACTCATTACGTCACTCATTTGACACTATTTCAGTTACGTAATGAAGCTCATTACACCACTCAGTTATGTAATGGTTTCATTACGCAACTGAGTTGTGTAATGACTTCATTACGTAACTGAAATAGTGTCAAATGAATGACATAATGACATTTGCCTAGTAAAATATTTTTGAAAATGACAGATCTGACATTTCTCTTAATGCACTTTTCTCAATTTTAGGCAGTCGTAGATAAAATTTTGTACAATACATGTGTGATAATGCATCATTAATATACTTGTGTGCTTACATAACTCGTGCTACGCACTCGGTTGTAACTTACACACACGTATATTAATGATGCTGTTATCCCACTAGTATAGTAAATAACTATTACAATTTTGATAGAATCACTTACCTTTTACATCAGTGATTCCCAAAGTGGTCGCGACCCCTTGGGGTCGATATTGATCTGTCAGGGATCGATAAATTCAGTGCATAAAAATGGGGGTCGAAGGCATTTGAAAATTGACCCCCAAACAGGCAGTTATTTAAATCTTTCAATATCAGCTTATCGTATGTTAACTTAATGGTAAAGTATATAAGTATGTACTAATTACCACTTCACAAAATTAACTTTAAGTAGATGAAATTGTAACAAGGTTCGTCTCGACACAGTGCTGGTACACGAGTTTGGACCTGTACAGGACGAATGCATGTTGAAACAACTTTTTGCACGCCCGAACTTACTTTCTTCAATGCGATTGGAAAAGTGTCCTTTAATTTACCCTCGTTTACAGATAGCATCGACTCCAAGATATCAGATCTTATCAAATTATGGAAAACCAGTGATTGTCAAACGTGCTATAAGCAAGTAAAAGAACGAGTTACAGTGGGGGGTCTATGGTATCAACTATTTTTGGGAAAGGGGTCTTTGGCCCAAAAAAGTTTGGGAACCACTGTTTTACATAATGTTTAATACTGAACACAAGGTGGTGCTGTGTATAGAAAATGCATGAAATCATTTTGAACAGCTGTAGTTGTTTTTGTTACTAACCTTTTTATGTATTCAACAAAAATGTTCGTATTTCTTAAAATGACATTCCTAATATAACCTTAAACTGACAGATATAAAATGCCAATGTGACTTTTATTACGACTGCCAAAAAATTTTTTTGACAAAATAATTCCACAGCCCTCTAGAGAATAAAAGTTTTCGATCATACTGAAATTGAATTAAAGATTTCGGAAAATCCTACCCACATAGTGGCGTCAGCGAACACTCAAGGGCGAACGATGACGTTATGGCGTTGTATCGGTTTTCATCCAAAAATGGCTGGCGAACAAGTGGACTGTATTCTGGTGTATTGCTAATTGTCTTAGAAAGGCACTAAATAAACTTGAAGTTAGATTTTGAATTTTCATTAAATAAAACACTTAGCACTACTTACATAGTTAACACAGATAACCACAAAACAATAACTAATGAGTTAACGCAGCTGGCAGCTCCTTTTACAGGAGGCCATGATATAAATACAAGGGTATGCACGAGAGATGGTAACCCACTGCGCAGGTGAACCACATGACGTCACATTCGTAAGGTCTCGGGTATATCAATAGGGCTTCGGCATGTTGGACGATGGTTGCACGCATTGCACGTCGATAACCCTAACCTCATTTATACGGTTTCTCTCCTGTGTGGATTTTTGCATGTCCAACTAAATCGCGTTAGAACAACTATAAGGTTTTTCTCCTGTGTGCGGAAAAGAGTTATAATGTACGAGAATCAATAAAACCGCGTATTATTCACACGAAAAATAGCATTTATTACAATTGCGTACGATTTCCCTCCATTTCACCATTAACTTGACCCACTACAAATGCAAAATACGACTTTTAAAACGTAACTTTCAAATTGCCACCTATTGATGACGTAGTCTGGTTCACGCTTTCTCATTGGTCGTTGAGAAAAGCTGCGCTCGAGCATACCCTTGTATTTATATCATGCAGGAGGCGATAAACCGCGAAATGGTCGACCGGCGCAGCACCGACATATTGCTGAATTGCACCCACAATCACAAAAGACAAAACAATGCCCCTCAGTGCAAATACGTTGGAAACGAAATGCGACGTTGCCATTTAAAATTCTTGGAATAGACGGCTTCAACAGCATGGTTGCCGGACCCTACTGAGTTTACATATAATATACCGTGCTTGTGTAAATTCTGGAACTATCCAAATAGAACTTTTATCATATGTTTTTGAAAGAAATCCTTGGACACGTCAATTTTTATTTTAACTAAGATATATTTTACTGTAATTCTAACTGTTAGATTGTCTTCTGTTTTGAGTTATGACGTTAGCGAATTTTTTTTAAATGGAAACCCTAAATTTTTATGATGAAAATCAATTGCCGTATGTATGTTACATCAGCACTGGAGGACGGTGACCGATTTGGCTAATTGTTTTTTGTTGTTTTTCTAATTGTCAGGACAAGGTTTGTATGAAAGAAAATTATGGGGAAATCCACCGGAAAAGTAGGAAAATTCGGAAAATCAAAAAGATGATTTTCTATGGTATTTTTGTACGGGATTTCGTATGTTTTCGTTTCTGAATGACTTTTCGAAGAGAAACATGGGAAAATGGGAGTGGAAAACTCGGATTATTAGGAAAAATCGAATTTTTTTTTCAGGATGTAGAAACCGAAATAAAACGATGGAAAAGTCATGTTTCAAAACAATAACGCATAGTTTTACGTAATATTATGCACTGGCAACGCCGGGTATGTCACAGCTATGATGCATACAAGGAATAAGGAAGGATAGGTATTTCGAAATTCAAGCCCTAAAGGGGTAAAATGAGGGTTCCAATTTTGTAAGGAAAATAATATTAAATAGACGTTTCGACTTGAAACTTCGTAGGAGTACTCATAAAAACAAATAAGCAGACACGTATTTCGTGATTTTCCAACTCGTTGCTATGGAGTTATTAGCATGGTAACAAAATAGGATAAAATAAATTGTATTTATGGTCCGATTTAGCTCATATTCAGAATGTACGTTGGTTACTTCGAGAGAAATGTCTATACAAAATATGAACCCGGTAGGTGGCGCTGGAGTCAAGATATTTACCAAAATGTGTATTTACGGTCCGATTTAGCTCATATTCGGAATGTACGTTGGTTACTTCGAGAGAAATGTCTATACAAAATATGAACCCGGTAGGTGCCGCTGGAGTCAAGATATTTACGAAAATGTGTATTTACGGTCAGATTTAGCTCATATTCGGAATATACGTTGGTTACGTAGAGAGAAATGTTTATACAAAAAATAAACCCGGTAGGTGGCGCTGGAGTCAAAATATTTACCAAAATGTGTATTTACGATCGTTAGACGTAAAACTTTAATATTTTTTTTCTATCCGGGGGGTGACTTTTAATGTTTCCAAACGGTTTCAAGTTGTTCGGGGCCTTTTTGGTTAAAGCTGTTTAAAATTCCACGAAGATTGGACGTTTATTACCAAAGTTAACTTCGATATGTTACCATATTTTAAATTTAAAGCTAGGTGAATTATATATAATTCACTGGGTGCGTTTTTCGAAATTAGAAAATCGGACAAATAATTTTGTGGCATCATACATGGGTATTAAAATAATATCGCGTAATATTTTTTTAGATTGGCCTCCAGCAGCAAGTTAAGCAAAAACGTAATGTCACTTCAAATAAATTAAACCAAAAGTGTTTTGAGGCGTATCAAATCCCGTCACATATATTTTCTCATTTTATATAAGCAACCGTATTGCACTGTAGTCCATTTACTAAGGAAAAAAAGTTCTAACTTCGTTGACTCAAAACCGATTTTGATATATTTTTTTTAATTTCGGAAAAGTTTATAGAAAAGTTCCCCACGGGTGAGAAGGTGTGCTTTTTATTTTTTCAATTGTTATTAACAAGTAAGTGTTTTTTAATACAGTCTTAATTAAAAAAAATACTCTTTTATTTATTTAAACAATTGCCTGACACTTGATAACATTCATTCGGTTTTTATTTCGTATACAGGGTTCTTTGGGTCGCTGATCTCAAATTTTGTGTTAAAATTTATCAAAAATGGAAAATAACGTCTTTAAGGTGGCAAAATAGCTTCATTTTTGAATTTCGCGCGTTGCCTCATATCTAGGGGTTTTGGACACGCTTATTATAAATATAGCATTAAGAGGTTAATTTTTATTCTGTACGATTATTATTATTATTTAATAAACATTATATACTAATAAAATTCTAAAATTGTTATATTAACTAAAAGTTAAATAGATTAAATACATTTAACTATAACATATAAATTCGAACGCCTAAAAATGTATTTTCTACGACCTCTTTGTACAATTACCAAAATATATTACTGAATTAAACGATTTGCTAGTTGTGACCGATGGAGGAATGTTATTACATAAAAACAAATGGCAACTTGTTCAACAGTATGGTGCAATTTTAAATAGTTATATTAATTTTATTGTACGTAATTATGAAAAAAAGCAATTGTTGTTTTTGTCAATCAACGTACAATATTTTTTCGTACACTAGCATACAAAAAGGAATACTAAATTTATCCTCGTATATAGCAATTATGCCACCCAAACGACAAGCGATTGGTCGATCTACACTTCAAACACAAAAGCAAAGGGCATACGAGTTTCAGATACCGATGAGCAACGGGAAGAAAGACTGGAAACCGTTCGAGTACGCACTGCTCAAGCGTGTCGTCGAGATATTTCGATAAATTGTATTTATGGTCCGATTTAGCTCATATTTGGAATGTACGTTGGTTACGTGGAGAGAAATGTTTATACACAAAATAAACCCGGTAGGTGGCGCTGTAGTCAAGATATTTACCAAAATGTGTATTTACGGTCCGATTTAGCTCATATTCGGAATGTACGTTGATTACGTAGAGAGAAATGTCTATACAAAAAATGAACCAGGTAGGTGGTGCTGGAGTCAAGATATTTACCAAAATGTGTATTTACGGTCCGATTTAGCTCATATTTGGAATGTACGTTTGTTACTTAGAGAGAAATGTCTATACAAAAAATGAACCCGGTAGGTGGCGCTGGAGTCAAGATATTTACCAAATAGTGTATTTACGGTCCGATTTAGTTCATATTCGGAATGTACGTTGGTTACTTAGAGAGAAATGTCTATACAAAAAATGAACCCGGTAGGTGGCGCTGGAGTCAAGATATTTACCAAATAGTGTATTTACGGTCCGATTTAGTTCATATTCGGAATGTACGTTGGTTACTTAGAGAGAAATGTCTATACAAAAAATGAACCCGGTAGGTGGCGCTGGAGTCAAGATATTTACCAAATAGTGTATTTACGGTCCGGTTTAGTTCATATTCGGAATGTACGTTGGTTACTTAGAGAGAAATGCCTATACAAAAAATGAACCCGGTAGGTGGCGCTGGAGTCAAGATATTTACCAAAATGTGTATTTACGGTCGTTAGACGTAAAACTTTAATATTTTTTTTCTATCCGAGGGGTGACTTTTAATGTTTCCAAACGGTTTTAAGTTGTTGGGGGCCTTTTTGGTTAAAGCTGTTTAAAATTCCACGAAGATTGGACGTTTATTACCAAAGTTAACTTCGATATGTTACCATATTTTAAATTTAAAGCTAGGTGAATTATATATAATTCACTGGGTGCGTTTTTCGAAATTAAAAAATGGGACAAATAATTTTGTGGCATCATACATGGGTATTAAAATAATATCGCGTAATATTTTTTTAGATTGGCCTCCAGCAGCAAGTTAAGCAAAAACGTAATGTCACTTCAAATAAATTAAACCAAAAGTGTTTTGAGGCGTATCAAATCCCGTCACATATATTTTCTCATTTTATATAAGCAACCGTATTGCACTGTAGTCCATTTACTAAGGAAAAAAAGTTCTAACTTCGTTGACTCAAAACCGATTTTGATATATTTTTTTTAATTTCGGAAAAGTTTATAGAAAAGTTCCCCACGGGTGAGAAGGTGTGCTTTTTATTTTTTCAATTGTTATTAACAAGTAAGTGTTTTTTAATACAGTCTTAATTAAAAAAATTACTCTTTTATTTATTTAAACAATTGCCTGACACTTGATAACATTCATTCGGTTTTTATTTCGTATACAGGGTTTTTTTGGGTCGCTGATCTCAAATTTTGTGTTAAAATTTATCAAAATGGAAAATAACGTCTTTAAAGTGGCAAAATAGCTTCATTTTTGAATTTCGCGCGTTGTCTCATATCTAGGGGTTTTGGACACGCTTATTATAAATATAGCATTAAGAGGTTAATTTTTATTCTGTACGATTATTATTATTATTTAATAAACATTATATACTAATAAAATTCTAAAATTGTTATATTAACTAAAAGTTAAATAGATTAAATACATTTAACTATAATATATAAATTCGAACGCCTAAAAATGTATTTTCTACGACCTCTTTGTACAATTACCAAAATATATTACTGAATTAAACGATTTGCTAGTTGTGACCGAAGGAGGAATGTTATTACATAAAAACAAATGGCAACTTGTTCAACAGTATTATGCAATTTTAACTAGTTATATTAATTTTATTGTACATAATTACGAAAAAAAGCAATTGTTTTTGTCGCTCATCAGAAACATCGAATAAATCCCGATGGCTCAAGACGAAAACTGCACCTGATATTCGATTGGAAAGAGACAGGTTTAGTTATAGTCTCAGAGAATATAGACGTATTAGTTATATTAACAGCTTCAGCTTCCCCTGATAATGATATATATTTTTTAAAACCTGCCAAATATAAAGAAATATCTTTCTCTAAGAGCCTGTAATTTGCGATATTAAGTAAAAATCTAAGAATATAAATGTTTTGAAGTCTAACGACAAGTGGTCTTTTCATATTGGAAAATGTGTGCTACTAACAATTTTACATTTAAAATTAAGGCTTAACACACACAAAGAAATTAAAGATAGACCAGCAAATGCAGCGGAATTTGCATCCTGTTGTTGGGTCACTATTTATATATACGTCACGTCGGATGGCATTCCGTTCTTGCACAAAAGTCCCAAGGTCGCAGTGTTATTTTATATCGTATTTCTTTGTACCAAGTCGTAGGTATTAGTTTTCTTTATATTAATATTATATTATTAATTGGTTTAATTATACCTTCGTGATTTTACCGATTTGGAACTAGTTGTCCCGCAACGAAATGCTTTCCCGAAATGTCCCGATTTTCCAAGAAAATATGCTTTCACAATTTCCAGTGATTTCTGCAAATTCTGGTTCAAAATTAGTTAAAATTACCCATAAATGCAAGCCATGGATAACAGAGACTATCAAGCTTCTAATAAACTTAAAGAATAAGGCATATAATAGGTATAAACATTCCAAATCATTAGCGCATTGGAAATATTGCAAATCGATACGAAATTCTGTGACTTTAGCTACAAAGGAGAAAAAAGCGTATTTTAACTTTGTATTTGATGGCTATGATACTAAATCCATATGGAGGGAAATTAAATCTTTGTGTGTGAACAATATTAAAAGCAACAATACCATACCAGAACATTTAAGTAAACCCGATTCATTAATAATTTTTTCATCAATAATGTACCAAACGTTAACAATGATAACAATAATGTATTAGATTTTTATAAAAACCACAAACTAAATGAACTCAGTGTTAATATTGCGGATATTGTCGGAATTATAAACTCGATTAAAAGTAAATCTAAAGAAATCGATGTACTTAATATTGACTTTAAAATGCGGGTTCCAATTTTGTACGGAAAAATAATATTAAATAGACGTTTCGACATGATACTTAGCACGAGTACTCCTAAAAACAAATAATCAAACACGTATTTCGTGATTTTCTGAAAAGCAACCTTTTAGAGGATGCAATGGGGTAAATAAGCCTAAAAATCGTTATGGGTGTCGTTTTTTGGGACGTTGATTGCGAAAATGGCATTTATTTGTAAGTCAAAGACGGTAGACATAACATAAAATTAAAACTCTATAGTGGCGGTCACAGACCAATATTATTTTTGGGCAGAACAGCGTTTGCCGGGTCAGCTAATAAAGTAATCATTGTCTCGACTACTTTTTTTGCTGCGCAGCACGACTCGGTTCGCCGCATGGCCTATTATAGATATATTGAATATGTACTACAGCATATATCACGCTCTTGGGATGGCAAAATTACATATTATAGGTCATACAACGATCTTTGTTTTGCTGCGCAGCACGTCTTTGTGCTATATGGGCAATGGCACATATGACGCTCTTTGCTAAATTACATATTATAGGTCATACAACGCTCTTTGCTAAATTACATATAATCGGTCATACAACGCTCTTTGCTTTAACAACTCATATTGTTCCATTTAAAAAACATAGTTATCAATTGTTTTAGTACGTTTGGTGCTATAATTCGGTCATGAGGAATTTTTAGAGTCAATTGGAGTTTGTGTTGCATTTCTTGTTGGATTGCTATTGATTCTGCGTAATTTATGGCCTACTTTGACTAAAAAAATTTTTTTAATTTTGAAAAATAATAAGTTCCTAAATTTAAATTTAAGAATGCTATTATAAAGCACTTTTAGTGCTGATTTCAAATATCTAAAAATATACAGGGTATTCCATTTAAAAAACCAAAGTTGTGTATCACCACGTAAAAATAGGAGGCTATGGCTTAAATTGGTTAAAGTCAATTTTTAGGTTGTATACTGGCATTTAAGACAGAAGAAAGTTCTTTTCGATATCTCTATTATTAACGAAGTTACGAGCTGTCTAGCGATCTACAAACACACTGTATACTTTCGTTAATGTAGTTCGTAATATTTTCATCCCTGGATTTGGCTTTTACACTACTTTGAATATAGTTTATCTGCTGTATAATTAATTTTCTACTGTACGAACCTGAAATACAACGAAAAGCATTTTAATAATGTTTAGACCAAGTAATCGAGTATTTTGAAGATTATCTTTAATAATAAATACTCCCAACTTCCAAATCAAGTAGTTTACAATAATTTTTAGATCACCTAAAAACCAAATAAAGAGATTATTAGAAGGTAATAGGTGATCCCATAACCGCACAAACCTTTCCTATTTGTTTAAAAATTCTATTCTACTGAAATAATGCCTCTACGACCTCGGTAAATACAAATAAATGTAATGTTTAAGGTAATAAAATGGTTAAATATTAAAGACATCAGAGGACAGAACTTGTAATTAATTCTTAAAACGTTTTTATTAATAGCGAATTCGGCTGACTGCGCCGATGACGTCTTGCCTACGAGATTATCTTCACAAAACAGATTATGTTGCAGCCAGAGCGAGCGAAATTCACCATATAAATAACAGGTAATAGGCAACCCTCAACGAATTTTGAAATTTTCCCAGCTTGAGTATAGGCAACCTTCAACGAATTTTGATATTTTCGGAGCTGTAGTATAGGCAACCGAGGCTAACTTCGCACAAAAATCGACCACGTAGTTCTTAAGAAACGGCGTTGGCGCATGCCGGTAGTGGGCGCGTTCATCAAGTCGTTGTACGTACCCTTACATGTGTAAGATTTCCGACGACGTCGTCGCAAGTGCGAAAACTCGCCGTTAGACCAGTTACATACACTAGAAAATCGTCGTATGTGGGAAACCAGATATATATATATATATATATACATCACGCTATCAATTTGACGTCTTTTCATAGTGCAGGTATTGAGCGTCCACCAGAACCATTGGTTTTACACGTAATGTTGTCCATGTATATTAGTTATTTCTGATTGTTTCACAATACCTGACGTTTAAAATTTAAAAAACTACTTATACGAAAAAGATTATATACATGGTAAAATGAACTCCTTTCATGTTAAAAACAATTTGACTTCCCATGTATATTCATGAATAATTCCCATCAGTTTGACGACCACGGTATATACATCATTTTAGACTACCATCCAGATGACGTCCGGCGGTGTTGCCATGTCTTATGCTGTAAGTTCCTATAAACGTTTGACGCATTTATCTTAATGCCCTGTCCTCGATTTCGCAAGCGTGCAAAACCGTGCAACTATAGTGAAGGGTGACCGTCTGTGTTGATGTTTTATTTTGAATACATGCAAACAATCCGTGTTTAGTACGCCGTACTATATGAACAACTATTTTAGTTACACCTTGCATTATATCTGCTAAGCATTAATAGAAATAAATAAAAACATGGTAATTATTTGCTTGCTTTTTGTTTTCTATTAACATTCTGTTTTTCTCAGAAAACCATATTTTACTTACGAAGAATCTCAGGGTTTGTATAAATTGAAAAGTGGTCACCCTAAAGCGGTTACAATTATGCTATCAAGACCGAGTGGTACACAAAGAATTGAAATCTGAAGATGATGATAGCTTTCTAAAATATTTGAGGATGGGCGAAAGTGTTTATAAAACTTTTAAATATAGCCACAAATACAATTTCAAAAACCGACACACTGTATGTATATCTTGTTGCCCTAGTCTACCTTTTCTGTTTAATACTCCAAGTTTTTGATCAAAGTTTTCTAATTTCACCATCATCATCTTAGCATCCGGTTTTCCCACCTTGTATGCTTCTTCTATGCCAGTAGCTATACCTATTTCTTTCAGAATAAACTCCTTTACGTCTTGCTTGATGACTTCTTTCTTAAAATCCGCTCCCCTAATTATTATATTATTTTTCTTTTGTTGATAAGTTCCGTGATTGACCCGACGCTGTTAGCCCTGTTGCGTTCCTCTAACATGTAGCTTCTTTTCTCCTTCTAAAAAGGTTATTCTAATTAGCTGAGTCGTCTAGTTCGTGCGCCTTGTTTACTCTCTGCCACTGGTATTTAGTTTCACTTCTCTGCCTTTGTATGCTTTTTCTAGGAATTAATTTTTATTATTGTTCTTAATAATAATATAACCGGTCTTATCGCTCTCCCGCTGATCGCCCAGCTGCGTCAGCACTTTGATCTCGATCGAGTTCCTGGCGTGATTAATAAAAAGGCTGTTCGTATTTATTTTTTAAACTTGTCAATATTCCATCTGTAGGTTCAACCTTGACCTATACGCGGGCGGCCTTGCGACGCGACGCTGGCCGCTCTACCCGTTTGCATGTAATTATTAAGTTCCTATAGGTGCTTTAAAATTAAGAATTCGTTGCACTTCTTGCAAAATAGTAATATTTTGTTGCTGCTTCTTTCTTATTGGTACTTTACGCGGTGTGAAATTTAATGAGATAAAGTTCGCAAACGAGTAATTTATCCTCACTGTACAATTTCACGTTCGTACTCTGTCACAACAAACCAAATTTTAATTGTTTACCTCATTTTTTATATCAATTCTGAACAAAAAATCAAAAGTTTTTATTAGACTTCTATTTTCCTTTTTATTTGGATATGAGACATTAAAGGTAATACTATTAAAACATGGAAATCATCCCCAACATACAAAATACAAAAGTAGTGTAAAATTGTACACAATATAAAATGAACTATCTTCCGTCCTTTAGTTTTGGTATATGCATTTTATAGAAAAACCATTATTTTCAGCAGTGCTGTGTTTTTTAGTCTTCGGTTCATTCTTTAAACTTTCTGACGCGTGCAAAAAAAATGGCACACTAGCTACTCGTTGTATAAATAACTATTCTCTACCTCGTTGTAACTGTCTCAGGGTTTTTGCACCTGAGGCTTTGGCATACTTTTCCAATGTTTTATAACCACATATTGGGTTGTTCGCAGTCAGTTTTGCCTTACTTTAAGTATTAATTGAATTGAATGTGATTTTGCACAGCACCACTACAGAGGACAGGGACTCCTCACCCACGTTTACCTCTTATCACAATTCTTTTACATTTTTTCATTCCAATATGACATTTGCAGAAAATTTTTAAAAAATTATCTGTTGGCATGTTGATATAATCGTTTACAAATATTTTTTATACCAGAAATACAGTTTAACCATTTAATATTGTTATACCATATAATTCTAATTTGGAGGATAATATTTTGTAATATGTATATGCGGTAAGTTACTTTTCGAATGTATGGTGCCCGGCAGCCCGGCGGTAGTTTATCTTCGTAACCATGCTAATTATTAGAAATATTCAACATTTCTTTCCGGACTTAATGCACGAGCTTTAGCCTTATACTCAGGCAAGCGCAAGTGCTATGTCTGCTTCAAAAATAATGTTTGCAATTCATTACTAGGTTACTTGAATAATAGTTTAAACTTTAACAATTCTAATTGTGTTTAATTGTGTTTTACGGCACAACTGTTGTTAATAAGCAGATTCGACTCTTTGTATGAATTCGCAAAGAGCAACCTTTCTCCAAAATTTAAATGGTTGAACCCTTTTCTGTCATTTCAGGTTGCTGCTTGCTAATACTTGTTATTTATAGTTAGAAATTTCTTTATACGCATTTTGTTGGCTGAATTGGGTGCAAAATATGGTCATATTATTCTTTTTCAGTCTTTATGTTAGGTTATAACGATTTTTGTGTTTTCAAATATGTTTACCTTGTGTAATGTGATGTAACCGTATCACTGCATAAAAATTTCATGAATATTAATTTCAGCATACGATTAAATAAATAATTGCTTACCCTATCAACAGTAAGCTTCTATTAATGATTTACGTACACAAAATTTGTATTGGTTAGAGAAATTTAAATATTATTAACTTTCCTAGCTTTGATTTTTTAAATATGTTAAAATAAAATACCTATATAAGCAACACAAAATATTCTGGAATTGTTGTTAACTTACATTTATTATTTTCATTTGAAGCACCGGGTCAAATAATCTTTTAACGGGAACTGATTTAACGCCTAAAATTGCAAACATTTTCAGTTAAAAAAAACAAAATATTTAGAATGTTTCTCTCACAGACAACCAACATCTATCCCAATTTTAGCATTTGGAAAATAAAGGCATGTATTATTATTATTATATTAGGATAATCAAAATGTCCCTAAATGATTGTAACAAACTAAATGTAAAAGTAATAATATTACTTAACACCTTAGGGTAGGGTCGCGTACAAATCACGCTATTCTTAATAATTTCCTTAGGAATGTTATAAGATAGGCATTTTATAGCGTTGCCTCGAAAAAATAATACGCTCACTACTAGTAAACGTGTACCGGAATGTGACAATGTAAACAAATGAAGAATACGTAGAATCGTTTTACCGAAAGGAAAATTATTTAGTTAGGATTTTGGATCTATACTAAATTAAACTAAGAATTGTTTGTTAACTAACCTTAACTTTTTTATTTTCAATATGTTACCATTCAGGAAAGGAAACAAAGGATATGGCACATTGTATACGTGTCAAAAATTTAGATATGTTGGCAATAGATTTTTGATCCTCGAAAAAATTTCCCTACTTTATTGGCTATCGGTTTCCAGAACAGATTCTGAAGGCTGCTACATTTTCAAATTAAACACCAAAATATTCAGTTCTCAATAAAACTGAAAACGGAAAACAGAAACAGATTAATCACAAAAAGGCGTTAGCGGGAGAGTATTGCAATGGTTAATAATTTTGATGGTTTGTATACATTTTCACGAAGAGGGCATACAAATAAAAAAATTTGACGAAAATATAACCTTGAAATTAAAAAACCAGATTTGGATGGTCAAACTATAATTAATTTAATAATTACCTGCCAGAAATCTTGTACAGGTTACAGAAAGTAGATTGGGACGCGGTGAAAATTGGAACTAATGTTAGAATCTAGTAATTTTCAAGTTTCGTATTGGTAACATTTTTACATCTATCATATTGACATTAAATTGTTAACCTTATTTAAGCTAAATGACACAGTAAATCAGAGGCGTACGCAACATTGCGGTATGGTATATTATCAGTTCTTGAATGTTAATAGGATTTCGGAAATAATGATGTACGTTGAACAACCAGGCTCTGCTAAACCTTCTATCCCAGCAACAGCAATTTCCACACTTTAAAACACAAAGAATCTGTCATATGACGTTAGTCACTGCGCAAACGAAATCCCTCTACCCACCGTTACTGTTTACTTGTCATTTAAAATATAATCTAACTTTGTATGTTTTTGACAACTTTCCACATATATTGCCAATTCATCAAATATGATCACAGCGCCTTTCATGACCTACCTTGACACCCAATCTACTTTCTGTGACCTGTAGCTAGTATTGATTGTTAAACATAACGACGAGATTAATATTACCTTAACTTAACTAACATGAGTAATCTTAAAATTAAATGTTTAATGTCGCTCAGAAAAAAGCAAAATCTCAAACTAGTCAACACTGACATCAATTTTTAAGTACAGTCTAGAGTGAATTTTTTTCAATTAAGTACAAAAAATCTTCGTTTGGTATCACTTATAACATATCAAAATTGAAGTTAGATAATAACACTCTCACCACCACAATATACGTCACTGTAGCGGGGAAAAAAACAAGAATAATTACTCTTGATCAATATTTTGTGTATTTTTACATTTTTTGATTTGGGTTCTTTCGTGGAATTTAACTGTTGCAATGAAGTTGATAATAAATTGTCATTGATACTTCCTGTTGTTGCTTTGATGCAGTAATGCATGAGTTGCATTAAGCTACTCTAAGTTTCTTGTTTTTGTCTGGCCGCAACAGTGCATGCTATATCGGGTGGTTGGTCATACCTTTGAACATAGGCAATTTACATGGCTTATCACGGATATGCATATTCCTGCTCACCATTTGTATGGAAAGAAATGGCAGTGGTACTAAATTAAAGAGAATAATTTTTCGCGTCGTTTAGTATTAAAAACTTATTGAATAATGTTAATTGTGCATAAAAATATTAATTTTTTTCTTTCCATGAAAATGGTGAGCAGGAATATGCACCCGGTATAATTAAAAATTAAGAAGTTTCTAAAAACTTTAACCTAAAACTTTTAAGGTGAATTCAAAAATGTAATAATATACCGGGTGTTTTATTTAAAATAGGAGTTAATAAAAAAAAAATAGAAAAAAGAACAAAAGAAACCCACTTTAGAAGTATTCAACTGGAAAATCACCTATCTTACATCAATACACATTAAAAATGTAATAAAAACGTAAAGTTTAAAAAAATCGTTAGAGCCGTTTTTGAAAAAATCGAAAAAAACTGAAAAATCACAAGAGTAAACACCTACTTCCGGTTATGCGATTTTCTTCAAAAGCTTGCTGTCTCATCTACATACTACACAAAACTTATATATGAAGTTTCAACGCCATACCTCTTTTCATTTTTGAGATATTCTGTTCACAGACACACAGACACACACACAGACAGACAGACCAATGAAAAAAAATATGTTTTTTGGGATCAGGGGACTCTAAAACGTGAAGATCTGTTGAAAACTCAATTTCGAATTTTTGGGGTGAATCCAATACTTCCTTTATAGTAAAAGGAAGTAAAAAGTTGACGTTTACGCATTAATTTCTGTGTCTGAAGCACGCTATTTTTTAATTAAATAGTTGTTTTTGCAATTTAAGACGCGAAATATAAGATGATCCACAGGAGCGGGAAGTTTTGAAAACGGAATAATTAAAGTAAAAATCTGGGGTGATACACGCACACAACTTCCTTTTACAGTGATCTTATAATTATTAGGCAAAAACTTGATTTTTAATTTTTAAGCACTTGTCAAAATATTTGAAAAATTACAAATTCTACAGAAACTTTACGAAATAGAGTGTTAATTGAAGAGGAAAATTTTCTTTAAACTTTTAAGCTGAATTCAAAAATGTTATAATATACCGGGTGTTCTATTTATAATAGGAGTTAATAAGAAAAAAAGATAAAACAAAATAACAGCATTTTAGAGGTATTCGACTGGAAAATCATCAATACACATTAAAAATGTAATAAAAGTGTAACGTTTGAAAAAATCGTTAGAGCCGTTTTTGAAAAAAAAAATAAAAAACTGAAAAATCAAAAGAGTAAACGACATATTTCCGGGTATGCGATTTTCTTCAAAAGCTTGCTGTCGCATCTAGATAGTACACAAAAATTATATATGAAGTGTCTACGCCATACCTCTTTTCCTTTTTGAGATCTTCTGTTCACACACAGACAGGCAGACCAATGAACAAAAACATGTTTTTTGGGTTCAGGAGACTCTAAAACGCGAAGATCTGTTGAAAACTCAATTTTGAATTTTTGGGTGAATCCAATACTTCCTTTATTGTAAAAGAAAGTAAAAATCGAAAAAAACCTAAGAACATTACGAGAGTAACAACCATACTTCCGGTTATGCGATTTTCTTCAAAGGCTTGCTGTTGCATCTAGATAGTACACAAAACTTATATATAAAGTTTCAACGCCATACCTCGTTTCGTTTTTGAGATATGCTGTTCACACACAGGCACAGATAGACACACAGACAGCCTGACAGACAGACCAATGGACAAAAACATGTTTTTTAGTTTCAGGGGACTCGAAAATGCGAAGATCTGTTGAAAACTCAATTTCGAATTTTTAAGGTGAATCCAGTACTTCCTTTATTGTAAAAGGATGTAAAAATCGAAAAAACCCTAAACATTACAAAAGTAAACACCATACTTCCGGTTATGCGATTTTCTTCAAAAGGCTTGCTGTCGCATCTAGATAGTACATAAAACTAATATAAGAAGTTTCAACGCCATACCTCTATTCGTTTTTGAGATATGCTGTTCACACACGGACACACAGACGGACAGACTGGCAGACAGACCAATGAACAAAAACATGTTTTTTTGGGTTCAGGGAACTTTAAAACGTGAATATCTGAAAACTCAATTTCGACTTTTTGGGGCGAATCCAATACTTCCTTTGTTGTAATAGGAAGTAAAAAGGTATCGATTCAAGGTAATTTCAATTCCCCTAACTGGAGACGAGCTGCTAGAGAGACCTTGCATCTCTCTTCAGTCAAAAATGGAAATTCTAGATTCGTCGAGAGGAAGAAGGAGTGGAGAATGGAACAAAGTCCAGGAAAGGTGGAGAAGTACTGCCCCGGCAATCGCCTCAGAGAAGGTATTCTGTTGCCTCAGAAAAACCACCCAAAAACCTGAGTCAGAGCAGACGGCCGCGGGAATCGAACCCACGACCTCCCGACGACATAATTCCGAAAGCAATTGAATATAACTGAAACAAAGTATACCAGTAGTAAGGTGCAATTTCTAAATAATAATAATAATGTCTATATTTGCACAAACACATCCGCCTTCCCTGTATGCACTGTTGAAGCTGGTTGTTAAAATTCTGTATAACACGACCCTACGTATCTAACGAAACTCTAGGCAATTGCCTCATTATTTTTCTTTTCAACCTACGATATTTCTTGTTTTATCAATAAAAGCCAAAAATATTCGAACTGAACGTTTTGGGATGCATTCTATAGCTGCTCTAATATGATTATTGTTAACAGGAATTTTAACACTTTTGTTTGACCATTATGTTTCACATTTTTAGTTGAACCTGTTTCTTCAAATTTACTAACCAACTCCTTTATGAAATAGGCAGCGGGCACTCTTCCGTGACAACAAACCGGGAAATTAATTCCACACAGCTATTATTTTTGCACTACGATTTAATCACAAAAGTACTTTGTTCGCTGGACCACTATTTCATGGTTGGCAAATGGAGTACAATGACAAACAATTTAAAATAAAAATCCACAACCAATTATGCATAGTTACCAAATAATAACATTTTCAAAACTTCCCGCTCCCATAGACCACCTCTTACTTTCTCACATAATACTCCCTATAGAAGATATAAAACTTATTTCAGCACGACATAACAAAATTTAACTGAACTTAAATGCATTTGAGCCATTACATTCCAGTCCCATCGCCCGCATTACGTAGAACACCCTGTGTATCAGAAATATGACAATTCTTTATAAACAAAACTGAAATTCAAAGTACAATTACTACAACGGCTACTACATGCCTTCATCGACAAATTTACTAATCCTCGCGCTAAACAGTCATTTCGTAACCTTGAACACAAGTAATTATTTTAGTTGTGTCAACCCCAATTAGAAAATAAATAATAACCCAAGTAAGGCAAAGTTAAGTGAATTAATCGTTGATTAATAATAAAGTAACTCTAAAATTTCATATAGGTAAGTAATAAACTATTACCCAAAGGTAGTGAGAGCTAGGTCAGCTTATTGTTTTAAAAGTCCCGCGTTTTTAACATACATTTTTCGGCCAAATAAAAGATTGTGGTTGATCACTGGTAAAACTATCGCTTATTATCTAATTACTCCAACAACCACACTGCCTAAGTGAAATCACGGATCTTTTACTTAACTAACATATTCAATATTCGCCGACTTCATTGTATTTCTCTCGGATCTAGTTATCACCAGAACGCCTACACAACGTTGAAACCTGAAACACTTGTGCAGTGTTGCCACACGAGTGGAAGCCACTTTAACGGTCTTATATGTTAGCCCGATATATGGTCGCCGTATATTGTTTGTAACACAGCGCAACTAGCGGAAGTTCTACGAACTGTAAGTATACAGATTTTGTCACAATATAATCAATTTGACGTCCACCACTATTTTCGTAGACGGTTCCTAGATGACGCACTGATTCATAAAAAAATATTAACACGGTGATGCAAAGTGGCGTCCGGTATATGGACGCCATATGCACACGGACGTCACATTAAATGTAAATGGACTACATACGGACGCTAAATTGATAGCAGGATGAATATATATATATATATATATATATATATATATATATATATATATATATATATATATATATACTTATAAACGGTATGTTGTTAAGCCCGATAGATCTTCGGGCCGCTGATGATCCCGGCACAAGGAAGGACGATAGAAGAGAATAGGTTACATATTTTTGTTTCATTGCATAACACCAGTCGAGGCATTCACAGAGGGGTAAAGATTTCTAAGAAATAGAGATTTTAGGTATAAACGTGTTCCTGTGAATCCCAGATATAGCAATGGTACTCTGTGGGGCCCATTTATATATTAAACTATTTTAAGCGTGCGCTAGTAAGCCCGACACCGTTGCCAAATCTGTAGTGCCGGCCGCGTTCGCGACTAAATGCCGGATAACGAATTGCTGGCTGGCCCCAATTAATATCCTTACAAGCAGGGGCGTCGCTGGCTACCTTCATAAGCTCGCTGCGCTCTTTAAAGATATTACATAAACTAGACTTGTGATTTAATTAAATCACTTATTCTATCTCAAGCTTTTATTTAAAAAAATTATTATTTTTACTACGAGTTAAAATATCAATTATTTTCAAATGAGAGTTGAGATGCAGTTGCGAGTTATACCTTAATAATAATCAACTCTTTGCTCGAGTTAGTTAGGGGTGTTTTGGTAGGATTAGTAAACATTTTGCCGAAATTAAAATCTTGCACGAAAGTATACTGTTCATTACTTACGATATTTATTTTTCTACAGTATCTTCAATCTTTTTAATAATCTTTGTTCCAAAACTACTTATAATTTTGTTTGAAATTTGTAAAATACAATGACGGGAGTGTGGTCTTGACCCATTTTTCGTCTGTGACTTTCCTGGAGCTAGCTAATCCCTGCTCGGTGTTTTTATCGAATGATTGCTACACGTACGAAGAAAATAATTACTTATTATATCCCAAGTGCAAAATTTGAATGGGATTTTTTACTAAGCAACGAAAACGTCCGTAAATGTGCTTAAAAATAGTTTAATCTCAAAGAAGAGTACAAAACTAAGGCGAGGAATTTTATTTAATAATAATTTATATTGTGATCTAGTAATCTCTTGATGTATGAATTGAATTAGTTAAAATTTTGCAATATTAAATTCTTACACAGGATATACGACTAATTACTAACTATCTTCAATAGTGTTAATAATTTTTGTTCCAAAACTACTCATTTAGAATTAGGAAAATAAAAGTTAATTTGTATTTATCTGGTTTTGTTTGTCATGGCGGGAGTGTGGTCATAGCTCACATTTCACCTGTGGTCTTCCGGGAGCAAGCTAATCACGTCGAGGTTCTTTTATCGAATTATTGCACACGGTGCATTTATTGTTTCCTGGTTGGCGCTTAAATTCCGGATAACGAACTGCACGGCTGGCCCTTTTTATGCCATCCATAAAGGCGGTCAGAATATATCAA
Source organism: Agriotes lineatus (assembly GCA_940337035.1). Lineage (NCBI taxonomy): Eukaryota > Metazoa > Arthropoda > Insecta > Coleoptera > Elateridae > Agriotes > Agriotes lineatus. The sequence goes on along the minus strand of CALNHX010003866.1, from coordinate 105,998 downwards.
TTATTATCAAATATTAGCAACCAATGACCACCATTATTTGAAAGATTTAAAAGAAATAATTGCCCTTCAACTAAATTTGATACAAAATACATATGTGGTAGCTGATGTGTTTATAAATCATCACCATTTCTCATAGGTTTGAATATAAAGTTTAATAATAATGGGGAAAATATATAGCCAGTTATTATAAATTAATTTTTTTAGTAGTTCGATCTTTTGTGTACAATAAGAACTATAAATGTATTACTAGTGCATGAAATAATTTTCACAGACTGACAATATTTATATTGTTTACGAATATTTTTCCTAATTTTGATAATGCTATAAAAGAAACGTATGCACCTCATGCGCGAAATGCTTTGGTACTTTCGACTGATTTTATTCTCAAACAAATTAATTTCGTGCACTAGGTACTAAGGAACTATTTAACATTAATGTTAAAAGCAATTATTTTAACACTCGTACCATAATAGTATATTACATACCCAGGTGGGAAGTGTTTAATTCCTGTCGAGAGATTAAGTAACCGAAACGCACAGCGTCCAGGTTAACTTTATCTCGAGACAGGAATGAAACTTTTCACCGTGGTATGTATATACCATTTTATTCGCAATCATCTAATTTTAAAAATAACTACAATTGAATTCTGAATAATAGATATCTTGATGTAGCAAATATTTTTGTTACCATGAAAACAACCCACTCAATATTTTTGTTACCATGAAAACAACCCAGTCTTCAGGTAAAGTACGTTTTTTTCCTATAAAAATTTTCAAGGTCAAAGAATTTAGGGTTTATGTTGGCATAACTTGGATTCCTTTAAAAAATATATGTTGGCAAAATTTGTTTTAGTAACTTTATAGAACTAAAAATTGGTGGGAAATTTAAAATCTGGCATTAAAGTTCTATGTATATCAAAAACTCTTGCTAAACTTTCGTAAACGTCTTCTTCTGGTGTGTTAAGATGCAGATCCAATAGTTCCTCTGCACACTTCACTATATTTAATTTTAAAAGATTCCGTTTTCACGCGTATTCAGTTTCAAAAAAGAAAAACTGACAATTTAATTTTAAATGTCAAAGTGACAAAAGTCGTTTACAGAAAAACCTAACAAAAATAAATTTTCTAATAATTTAAAAAAAGCAGTTTTGCCAATTTTATCTTGACCTTGAAAATTTTTATAGGAAAAAAACGTACTATATGCAATATTTTTCGGGGTATGTAATAATTTCCCGGCTAGTTTTAGTAATTATCTAGTTCCCAGCTGTTGACATGTCAGGAAATTGACACATTATAATGTCATTGCGAATAAAATGACATATCTAACTCTGAAAGTAAACGGTAGAAAGCCTACTTTTTACACGATCGTAGAAAACGTAATTTACGGCTGTTTTTTTATAGTATTTCTGTATCAGGTTGTCGCAAGATTTGTATCAAACTGCGAAAGTCTTCAAATTATTATTGGCTATCAATAAAGGCAAAGGGGGAATGTATAAGGGAAAATTTCTTGAAGAAATCGAATTTTTAAATTTTTAAATTCGAAGTTAGCAGGTTAGGTTTTGCGTCAGTTTTGACACAAGCTGACGCAAAACCTAACCTGCTAACCTCGAATTTGACATAATTTTGAGCTCTTGTTGCTCAGTCATAATAAAAACTGCCTAGGGAAATGTCTCTCCTCTAGAAAGTAATTCATTATTTCTCTCACGATTTTGGTATCGTAGAAACCGTGTTTTGCTCCCAGACGCAGACAAATAAAATCACTTCTTAATGGGGCTAATATTAATTTATTATATCTTTCTTTATGCCTTAACAGATAGTGCAATGAAGCAGTGAAGTTCACATTACTACTATAAATCTTATCCACGGCTCCTGTAAAGAGAAGTATACCGGTGGGCTCATAATTAAATACCTTGGGTTTATTTTAAAACAGAACATACGATGTGCGTGTCTATGGTGCCTTGGTGATAATAACAATTACAATACATTGTTCGTTCTGTCGTTACTATAGCATCATCAACTAAAACGTTCTTGCTATTTTTACCTATATTCTGTAATAAAATAAATTCACGGTGTAACCGACGTGAGAGATAGTAAATAAAAAATGAACGACTAAAAAGGGAAAGAGACATCCATGCAAAGGTCAACTTAAATAGGCTGATTATTCAATTTTATTACACCGTTTTGTCATCAACATCAAAAACTGAAATTTCGCCAACTTCTATTCATTTACTAAATAAATAATTTTTTGTTCTAATACATCGAAAAGCTATGAATTTGGGTACTGTTTAGCGGCTGAAAAGACCCACTTTTTTGTACTAGTAACTTTTACTTTTCAGCATTAATATCCATAACAAGAAAAGCTAACTGTTTCCATTGGTCGAAATCAAATTACACATTGAAATTTTGTAATATGATCATGATCTCTTTGACTTTTCCCGGCCTCCTCGGTTAAGAATGAGAAAAAAACGTTTCCAAAGCAGTAGAACAAAAAATTATGTCTGTAACTCGTACGCGTATACTTACAGTCGCGGCTAGAAAAAAACAGAACAGTTTTTTACCTAATTCTCAAACTGCGAAAAAAATTGCTGACACTGACAATTCTAATTAATAAATGTCATCAAAAGTCATTATTCAATTCAGAAAAATTCCGGCACATTTTGGAAATACGCCTTTTAGACGAAATTAGTATAAATATCAAATAAATGTATAACAAGTAAAATAAAAGGAGCGCTCTCCTATATTGCAATATGTTTCTTAGCTAAAAGTCAACATAATGGATTTCAACAAGGCTTTAGATAACCCAAAATTATAATATGTAATAATAATGCTGTCTTTGTTTATAAAAAGTCAGTTTTTAAATTCCAACTTTTATTAAAAGTAAAACCATTACTTTCTGAAAATCAATAAAAATGAAAAACGGGGTGGACCACCACACGAGCTTCTATTATTGCTTGTAAAAATTTTATTTTGCAATTTTTTCAATACTACTTCCCAAAACCTTTTTTGACAAAACGTCTAGACAATTACGTAATAAATAACACGTTTTTAATAGCTATTTATATAACAAGTACATAATGTAGGGCTTTATTTGACGAGTCTCTTTTATAGCCGAGCGAGGTCAGTAAAGGAGGCGAGTCATCAAGTCTTATTATGTACGAGTTGTATACAAAGCTTTATGTTCACTTCTAAAATCTAAAAAAGTCGGTTTATAGATTTGACGTCTATTCTGTGACACAAATAACTTGACATTAGAGTGCCTTTATAAATATTGAAAAGCATCTATTTTGACATTGACAGCTGACGTAATAGTTATTTATAGTTAATCGTGTTATATTACAAATAATCCACGAGGGAAAAGAGGAGCCCTTGAGGCCGCCAGGCCAAAAGAGGTAATTTCTCGGGTGAATTTTTGCAAATATACAAAATTTCACTCAACTCACTGAATATATAAAAAACTACTTTTTCCAGCCGTGAAAAGTCATAGTGACAAATTGGAAAGTACCGAGAGGTCAAATACGTTTATAATTAGAGTCGCGACGTTAATAATTCAAGAGTGAATAATAATAACTTGATCTTTGTGTATAATGCAAACTTTTATTCAATTCTTATAATTACATTAATCAATAAATATCTAAAAAATATATACATTTTGTATTGACAGCCATCAAAAATTCTTAGTAACAATTTGGAAAGTGATTCGTGTTATACGTTTGGCAGTATTGAGGTGTATTGTCAGTCTATGTCAAATTCGAGGTTAGTAGTGAATTACCTGGCTTTTATTTCACTAGTGGGTTATGGTTTAACTCAGTAGTTTCCTTAGTTACAACACATATAAAACGTTACGTACATAATAACATTACTCTACTTATTTGCTATATACGAGGATAAATTTAGTATTCCGTTTTGTATGCTAGTGTACGAAAAAATATTGTACGAAACTCGTATGAAAGTGGTTTTTCCATACTCGTCTCGAAATTCCTGACTCGGCCTAACGGCCTCTTCCGGAAACATCTCACTCGTACTGAAAAGCTCCACTTTCTATACTTGTTACGTAAATTACTATTATAGTGCTAGGAAGACAATATAAAGTTTATTTTACGAGTACTATAAAGAGCTACTTTATTACCGCGAAACTATGCCATAAACAGTAGGTACCTTATGATGCTTGTACATAAAACATTTGATTCTCATTACTTTGTGGCCGTTTTTTATAAAAATTTGGTTTTGCAATTTTTCAAAAGCTATCCTTTTTCCCAAAACACCTTTTAAACAAAAGCTGTAAATAATTACTATATAATATACCAAAAATTGTATTTTCATACCAGTTATAAAAAATTTGAGAACATTTTGTAATAATATAATTTTTCCCGCTGCTGATCATGTAAGTCAGTGATACAGCCTTAGTAACAAAACGTGTAAGTCGGTGATTATATTTGTTTGCTGCTTTTTCTTGACACCGGAACTTAATATTATTATTAAGTTCCTATGATAATAAAATTAGCAAAGCAAGATGCAGATTTAGACGTTTTGTTTATAAATTTTAAGTGTTTATGTGACATGTGACACTTCCAGGTAACACGACTCACGAAAACTAATTCTGGTGACAGGTGACAAACCAAACGATTTTTTCAAAAATCTAGGAAAATTTCGATAAGCAGCGGGAAAAATATAATAAGATAACTCGGAATGTATGGCCTAATAACATTTTCGGCAGGCAACAAGCCGCGACTTCGTCTTGGCATGTACTTGCCTACCTCAAATGTTAATAGGTCCTTACATTCCTTGTTACTTAAACAGCTATTGCGTTTTCTTAAAAAAAAATTTAAACCAAAAGTGATAGATATTTGTATAATATAGGATCTTGTTTTAAGAAATTTTGTTTTAATCCAACAATTATAAAAATTTTGAGCACATTTTTGTGATATTTGGTTTTGCTCTTTTTAAAAACTATACCCTTCACAAAAATCAAAACAAAAATTTGTAGGTTTTTATCCAACAATTATTAACATTTTGAGAATATTTATGTGGGCATTTAACTGTGCGAATTTTTGAAAAGCTACTTTTGAACAAAAACTCTAGTTAATTATATAATATATGATGTTATTCTGAAAAAATATTGTTACACACAATTATAGAAATTTACTGGAGACGGAAAAATGCAAGTACCACTTTTGTTAGGCAAATATGCTTTCAAGCCGATCTATTACACCCTCTGTGATGTAGAGAGGATACAGACAGATTCACAGACAGACAACACCTCGAACACCACTTTTTATGAATCAGAAGGGACGGAAACAGATATTTCCGCAAAAATTTTGAGTTCGAAAATTTTTATGATTCCAAAAAAAAGTAAATTATTTTTTTATTATACCTGCATCAGAATCGCCATTTAAAGCACGCTTGAACGTGCAAATACAGGCGATTAAAGCTCGCCAAGCTTTAAAGGTTGTCCAGGAAACGACTGAATGCAACAACGGACATGGACGCGACAAAAACGTAAATAATGCTCGTAACTATAGTAGCAATATTATTATACCCTCTCGATTTATCACGACAAAAATTATTTCTAAGTTTCTAGTGCGTAATTTATTCCCAGTATTGGAGGTATAATAAAAATTAGCGTAAAGTATTCGTGGATAACTGGTCTTTAAAACACTTGCTCTATTTCGAACACTCCGGCTACGCCGTCGTGCTCGAAACATCGCGCGTGTTTTAAAGACCTTGTTATCCACTCATACTTTAATATACTATTATTTACACCGTATAAATGTTTTATGTAGGTATGTGTGTGAATACGTTTTCAAGCCCATTGTGTATATTTATTATATACCGGGTGAATGAGACCACCCGTATCAGTATTTTTTTTAAAGAACGGTGAGTCGTAGAGAGTTGGGATAAAAAAATTTATTATAAAAGTCATACTAAAGAATCGAATGGTGATATTATTATTTCTCGAAAAAGTCAGCATCACGAGTAGTTTTGCCAACAATGTTAAGAACTCCAAAATTTTAAATGGCACCATAAGTCGAAAAACGTATTGTTGAAAAGATCGTTAAAAAAGAAGAAAGTTTTGTAGGAAAAATTATTTTACTACTACCACCCCTTTTAAGTAATATTCGATTAAAATTATTAAATTTTAAATTCGTTGATAACAAACAAAATTGAAAAGTCGGCTTTTAAAATCTAGTTACCGAATTAAACAATGTTACACACACGTTTTAATGTCAATAACATTTTGAACACTTGTAACATTGTTTAATTCGGTAACTAGATTTTAAAAGCCGACTTTTCAATTTTGTTTGTTAACAACGAATTTCAAATTTAATAACTTTAATCGAATATTACTTAAAAGGGGTGGTAGTAGTAAAATAATTTTTCCTACAAAACTTTCTTCTTTTTTAACGATCATTTCAACAATACGTTTTTCGACTTATGGTGCCATTTAAAATTTTGGAGTTCTGGACATTGTTGACAAAACTACTCGTGATGCTGACTTTTTCGAGAATTAATAATATCACCATTCGATTCTTTAGTATGACTTTTATAATAAATTTTTTTATCCCAACTCTCTACGACTCACCGTTCTTTAAAAAAAATACTGATACGGGTGGTCTCATTCACCCGGTATATCAATGCGTTGTGAAGCCCAACAGTGTTGTGACATGTCGGGCTTAATAACGAGCGTTGAAATATTTTTATATACTGTATATAAAATATGCCAAAAGCGCCCCCTACACTCGATATTGCAGAACTACTCCATGTATATCGACCATATTACCGGTCATTACTAAGCCCACTGCAAAAATTTGTGTACTGCCTCTCTAAAGCATTTCTAACTAATTGGTGATGATATACACTGGGGTACGTTGTTGAGCCAATCGCGGGCTCATCAGCGTTAAAAATGGCTTAGCAACGTACTATTCATATATTCAGCGGGCCTAACGATGACCGTTTATAAGTCTATATATATATATATATATATATATTTGTATTAGTACAAATAACTATTAACAAAATAACAATATTAAACGATAGTAATTCAATACAGAAAAAAAAATACATTAACATTTTATAATAATTTTAATTTCAATTTTACAGAATATTTTGATTTTGGATATGTAACAACAATATGCTTTTAAAAACTCTACTTGATCTGCTTGCTTTAATATCTTCTGGTAATTTGTTGTAGATATCTACCCCTTTAATTTATAAAGAGTTCATTGTAGAACGATAATTTGATTGAGGAATATAAATATTAGCCAATCCTCTAGTATCATGGTCATGCACGTTATAATAAAATGATATTAAATTTTTTAAATATGGTGGAGCCTGATTATTAAAAATTTTATATATAAATGTCATAGTTAACAAATAAATTCTTTGCGATACTGAAATCCAATGTAACGCATCTAACATAACTACCACTGGTGTTAATCGGTTACATGTTAAAATGATTCTCATCCCACGATTTTGTCATTTTTGTAATTGTGACAATTTATTTAAGTTAAATGGATGCAATAAAGATGCACAATAATCAAAGTGAGGTAATATAATGGTTCTATATACAGTAATTTTGGAATTGATTGACAGATTTTTTGCAATTCTTGAGTAAAAATACAATTTTTTTGAGATTTTCTTAACGAGATAATCAAAATGCGATTCAAAATTTAATACATTATCTAACATGAAACCAAGATATTTAACTGATGTTACAATTTCGATCTGTTCGTTATTTATTGATAAATTTATACTTACTTACTTACTTAATCCTTCCTCGTTCTACCGCCGGGGCAGTGTAGAGGTCGAGTTTGTGTAGTGGTTTACCCGATAAACGCCTTCCAAGCTTTCCTATCCTGGGCTAGACGTTTTGCTTCATTCCAATTCTTCCCTTTCCTTTGGAGTATTTTGGTCATTCCATTTGCCCATGTACATTTTGGACGCCCTCGGGGTCTTCTACCGATCACACCCGCATCACAAACCTTTTTCGGTAATCTGTTGTTATTCATACGCCAGACATGACCTAGCCACCGCAGACCGTGTTTTTCAATTTCACTTAGCAAATCACTAACGTTTAGTTCTTCGCGCACCGTGTTATTGCGTATTCTGTCAATTCGCGTTTTCTTTAAGATGCCTCGTAGGAATCTCATTTCCACCGCTTGTATGCGTGATTTTTGGGTTTGCGTTAACGACCATGATTCGCAGCCGTATATTAGTGTTGGCATAAACAGAGATTTGAATAGTTTTACTTTCGTTTGTTTCGAGAGTTCCTTCTTTTTAATGACTGGCTTCACTAGCGAGTAATACAATTTATTTGCTGCTTGGATTCTTGTGTCTAGTTCTTCGTCTATGTTACCTGTGCTGTTTATAACACAACCGAGATATTTAAAGCTGTTTACTTGTTGTATGGGCTCGTTTTCAATGTAAATAGATACTGTGCATTGGTATCTGGCTATAGCCAGTGCTTTTGTTTTGGTTTTATTGATTTCTAGGTTATGCATGTTTAAGTATTTATGTAGCGTAGTTAAGTTGTGTTGCAGGTCATGTTCGTTATCTGTTAATAGGATCATATCATCAGCGTACGCGAGTATGTTGGTGTTAAGTGGTTGCAGATTCTGGAAACCCCAGTAAAACTTTTTTAGTTCAGTGTCCGCTTTTTTGATAATTTCAAATTTATATTATTTTTATTTAAACAGTTATATGTATACTTTGTTGTAAAAATCATTCCCTTTGTTTTCGAAACAGTTAATTTTAATTTATTACATTTTAAATATTTAGATACACTTTCTAATACAATATTAATTTTCTGAACCGCCACTCCAATATCTCTGTCACTGCATGCCAACATTGTATCGTCAGCAAACAAATTTAAAAAATCGCAATTAACAAATAAATTAATATCATTTAAGTAACCTATAAACAACAACGGACCTAACACACTTCCTTGCGGTACCCCCAGGTTAATTACTAGTTCTTCAGATATAACATTTCTAATCCTTACTTTTTGCTTTCTGTTACTTAAATAATCCTTGAGCCATTCATAAACCTTTCCTCTAATACCATACTGATACAACTTTGACAAAAGAATATCTCTATTTATGGTTTCGAAGGCCCTCTTAAGGTCAAGAAACACTGCTCCAACATATTCATTTTTATCAATAGCCGTCTTCAAGGTAGTGACTGTGAGATGAAGTGCCGATTTACAAGAATGCTTTTTACGAAAATCTGACTGATTATAAATTAAAATATAATTTTCTTCAATATATTCTAATAACTGATTATCTACAACCATTTCTAGTAGTTTTTCCAGGGGAGGTAGTGTAGGGGAAAGTGGGGATACTTCGGACACTTTTTTTATCAACATAGTTGTAGTCAAAATAGTAACTTTATTGTAATTTTTTTTAAATTCATATTAAACTGTGACTATTTACCAATGTATTGCCCAAATTAAAAACCAGTAATACTTGACGTTTTTTTATTGCAAAATACAAAAAAAAATGTAAATTGTCCAGAATATAGCACACAGAGGGATACTTTGGACAAACCAAAAAGAACCATCAAACTTACAATAAACTATATTCAACCAGGTCTACATTGAAGTATATACTATCTTTAAATCTTGGCCTTGTGTCAGTAATTGGATTTGGGAGTTTTGCTACAACGTCTTGTTTAAGAACAAATGCTTTCTCTTCTGTTATTGAGAAACGGTTTGCAGGAAAAAGCCTCTTGAAGAAGTTCACTTCATAACCTTTCTCAGATATGTTGCAAACCCTTGCCACAAAATTTCTTCCGTCTTTTGTTTTATTTCTATAAACCCTTCCATCTTCTGTTTCTTCACTTTCATTTAATTCTTCAAACTCTACGTCATCACTGCTATCATCTGCTAGCTCTGCTTCAGTTTCACCTTCAGATGAAAAGTGAAACACTTTTTTCTTCACTTTCTCTACTGCTGGCAAGTTTTTTCCTCTTTTCATCTTCAGTGCAAGAAGTGCTTCTTTTTCTGGGGTGTCGGTTGCAATTATTGATTTCTTTTTTTTTCTCCCCTTCCTGGTTTGTTTTCTTAAGCCAGCCTTCGGAAAAGGTCGAATCATTTCAGGAGACACAAACACAAACCCTGGGATGAGCCTGCAATATCTGGGTTTGCTTCATTACTCACTGATGTACCATTATCATTGATTTGCCTATCTTCGTCATTCATTGGCCTGTCGGTTACATAAGATGTAAAAAAATCTTCCTCTGAAAAAACATTCCGATTGTAAGGCCAAATTCCGGTGCAGCGAAATCCAGACTTCACATTAACAGGTGTAGCTGCCCTATCCCACGCAAGAGCACATAATGGTGGCAGATCAAAGATTGACAGTGTTTGGCCAGGATTTGCCATCATCCAACCATCAGCATTTTGATTAAAAAATGTTTTGAAGGGTTCAAAGACTGTACGATCCAACGGCTGGGTTTTATTGGATGTGTGAGGTGGAAGAGTCAACAAACAAATGCCGTTATTTCTACAGAAGTCGATAGCATCAATGGAAATATGGGATTCGTGGTTGTCGAGGATCATCAAAATTTTATTTTGTTGACTACAATGACTGTTTTTCACCAGATGTTCAAGAACTAGGATAAAATTTTCACAGGTCATCCAACCTGACTTGTTCACGAGACCCAGAGCACCTGTTTGTGTTAGGCCCTTCATCATCCGGTTTTCGTCATATCTCTTACGTGGGAAAACCCAGACAGGAGGCAGTGCTGCACCGCTGGCACATATTATTCCTACTTGTGTTACCAACTCTCCTCGTTCCCTTGATGTGACTTGACCGATTTGGTGTTGCCCTTTCTTGCCAACTACCATTTGAACCCTCCGAACAGTGGTTACGCCGGTCTGAAAAAGTATAATTTACATCAGAAAAGTCAAGAAAAAACCTTATAGGCATTGCATGTTTACCTCGTCGAGATTATAAATTTCTGTGGCAGTGAAATCGAACCGGCGGTACAGGCTCTCCAACTTATCAAAAAATTCATTAATATTTGTTTTATTGAAACTAGTCATTCTAGCTAAACTAGTTGCTTCTGGCCTCCTTATGGACAAATTTGAATTTCGGTATAAGAAACCTGAAAACCAATCACGGCCCGCCATTTTTTTTCCGTCCACGTTTTCGGAACATCAAGTTTATTTTGCATAGCAAATTGAAAAGCTAGTTTTCTACTTCCTTTGGTGGAAGTCCGTAAAACATATTAGAACATTTAATGAGGTACGATGCTAAGTTTTTTTCCATATCTTCGGTAAATATCTGTCTTACCCGGAAAGTAGGAACGAGTATAATATTATCCAACCCCTGTTCTTTAGCTTTCTTAACATACTTAACATAGTCACAAAGTCGTGATTTTGCCACTCCATGAAGTTGTGCACTTTTTCTGATTGACATATTATCTTTCAATACTGATGATAACGCCTGTTTCATGGCCTCTTCTGAGAATGTGCGATCAGTACGTTTTTGGTAAGCCTTAGGAGCCATTGTTAATAATTATAATCTGAAAAAAGTTAAACAATATCATGTGCATGCACAATGGTAATTAAAACACACACTACTTTATTTTACAGCCTTTTGCAATCTAACGGGTGTTCATAAACAGTCGTCATCCCAGTAGGTTTTGACTTCAGAAACGTATGTCTATTAAAATTGAGAAAAAATGCGCTATGACAGTACTCAATGACGTTTCATTGTGTTGCACGAATTAATCAAAGACATAACATTTTGTTTTGCAAAGCAACTGGGATGACGACTGTTTATGAACACCCGTTAGAAGCGTTAAGTGAAATATTTCGTAACCAGTTACCTCATTAATAGGGGCCGTAAAACAAAGTAATATGTGTTTTAATTTACTATGGGATACTCTGGACACATGAGTGATACTTCGGACACTTTGTCCCCACTTTTCCCTATTGATGGGTCTGTGGTCGCTAGCTTTAATCGAGTTGCTAATCTTTGGTAACGGAATAATTGTACTTACTTTCAATAATGTAGGGATTACAGATTTATCGAGTGAATTATCCTTTATCTAATAGACGTGTCTGTCCGGGACGCTGTTTTGTCTGTCTGGGACGCTGTTTCAGCAGCCAAACCGTAAGAGATAGAGAAAAAAGTTATTAAAGTTATATGCTTGGAATGGTCATGTCAGGTCAGGAACCGAATTTCAGTCTCTAACACTAATTATTATCTTAATTATAATCCTAACTTTTTAGGTTATATTCTAGGCAAATTTTATCAAGGCGAATGCCACTGGTAGTTTGCTACCAACAATGACGTCATATACGTACGTGTGGTGAATACGCGTTCTATTTGCAAATCGGTCTTTTTTGTTTTATTAAATGAGACATTTGTCTCACTGGACTGCTAGTTAATAGATTTAATATTACATGACCAATTGATTCAAAAATCACTTTAATAATTTTTGCATTCAGTATTACATTAAGACTACATTTATTATTTAAAGAAAACACAACCCTACGTAAATCATTTAATGTCAACAATTTAAATTCCGAATATTCTCTATAAACGTTGCTATTTTTATTTGTCCAAGTTTCACTTACTTCAATACTGTCAACTACTTTTACTATACTATCAACAAAGTATTTGTAAATGTTCTCAACAATTTCATCATCATTTCTTATAATCACACTATCACCGTTCAACTCAAATTGTACTTGCCTAGAAATTTCGATACAGTTTGTGTTGACTATTTTTTGTGTTTTCCACATTTCTTGAGGATGAGTTCTGTATTTATCAATTTTCTTAAAGTAATATTCACTCTTTTTCTGATTTAACAAGTTTACAACTTCATTTCTATGTTTTTTAAAAATTTCACAATTTCCTGATCTGCCTAGTCCTACACTATTTTTAAATCGTTTGTAGCATGTATCTCTTTCTTTTATTTTGTTAAAAACTTGTAAGTCAAACCAAGGAACCTTACTTTTAAATTTATAACTTAAAATTGCATAAATATTATTCACTACTATATTACAGTTTGTCTGAATTTCACCCTGAATTAAATTCACATCAGTAGAATTTAATGACCATGTAAATGACAGTAACTCTGTGCTTATTGCTTGAAAATTATTTTCATTAAAATTTCTGATTTTTTAACATTATTAGAACTTTCATGCCTATTAAAAATATTCACAAAAATTATTAAATGATCAGCAATAACAGGACAAGTATGTACATCAGCTGTACAATTTTATTGTTAAGATTTGATATTACATAATCAACAAGAGTTTGACTTTCTTTTGTAATTCTGGTTGGACTTCTTATTGACTGATAAATTCCATATGTTAAAAATAAATTTTTATCTTTGTGACATCAAAAAAATTATCACATATAATCTCATAAGAGCATTCCGGAATTTTTTTTTAGTGCGTTCCAACAACGTCGTATTAATTTGTCCGAGCGGGACGCGAGGGCAAATTAGGACGTTGTTGAATGCACGAAAAATAATTTCCGGATACGAATTAATGGTCGAATGCAGATTCGGTAAGAAAATCGTAACGATACAAACCCTAAAAAGAAGTAATGTCTACCTACAAAAAATTTCCAAGAAATTTTATTGTTGTCTTGGATACGGCTCGTGAACTAATTTTTCTATTGGTCATTAATGAGTGTCGTACGATTTTCATTCAAATAATCTAGATTAAAATCTCCAACCAAAATACAATTGTACTTACTACGAGCTCGGATTTCAAAACATTTGAGACAGTTATGATCTTATGATACTCATAACATTCCTAGATTTGTTAATAGGTATTAAAGCATAACTGATACATTAAATAGAGTCGATTGCGGGTACAATGGGTATCATAGCAATATAATATCAATTTTATAACAACAATGAGGCGAGCATTTTAAGAGACTGGTAACAGAAAATATACCGTTGTTTAAAGAGAAAGAAAATATAATAAAGTGCAACCAAACTACTTCAGCTTACTAATTGGAATTAACCTTGAAAGAAGTGAAAAAATTATGTAATAATAACAGAAGGGCTGCCGAACCTGGGGACATACCAACGAAATTAATTAAATATGGCACAGATAAATTATACCAACACCTAACTGAATTATTTTATTAATGCCTGAGTGCAGCAGAAATTCCAGAAGAGTGCAAAATTTCTTATTATCCACTACACACCACAAGAAAGGTAGTAGATGTAATTGTAATAACTAGAAGTCTTTCAGTTTGTAAAGTACACCGCGTCATAGATGCGCAGAACGCTAGACACGTCTGGACGAGTCCATTACGTTCAACAAGGTGATTTCCACTGTTGTAGTCAGTTCATTTCCGTTCGTCGTGTCATTTTGTTAAATGTTTCTATGACTATTAACTCTTTAATAATACCAAAAAGGGGGTTGGGCGAGCACCTTACAGTCTGGTAGCTACATGACGCATTGGGGTTAGTCATTTACTGTCCGTAGCGCCATATTCAAACTTTCTCAGGTCGCACGCGTATTAAAGTGCCTTTGGCCTGCGCCCGATTCCCAGCTGTTGTCTAAAATGCGGCCACGACCAAATGGCGAAGTTCCATGCACAGCTTTGGCAAAAATTCACAGCAAAACGAGCAAATTTAGTAATAATGCCCCGAGCGGGATGGAGCGTGGACGCACGGCGAGTCCTCCCGCGGCGGAAAGCGTTTATGGGAGGGCGGCCTGGCGAGCTTCTGGTAGAGCTTGTACTTCTTATGACATGGTAATTTATTTAGCATTTGAAACCAAAAATAAATCAGCATGAAAGTTTTCCTTTAAAATGGGAATTTTAATTTGCCCCCCTAAAAATACCCATTGCTACGCCACTGATAACGTCTATTGGCGCATAACTGTAGCCACGCCTATGTACTTCTTGCTTTGAAGCCACTCTACCGGGGTATTTCTGTCACTATCTCTATAAGTAAAAATTATGGAATAGTATATTGTGTCACAAGGGCAGAAAACAACCATTAGCAGCCCGCGGGTATTAGCTGCATGAGCGAGCAAAGCGAAGCGAGGGCAGCTGAAAGCTAAGGGCTGCTAATGCATTTTCTGCATGTGTGACACACAACTGTTTTTCGCCTAGCATTAAAAAAAATAGAAAAAAATATAACAAAAAGCTTTGATTTTATAAATACAAACAATTTAATAAGAAACTTAAGTACTAACAATTTGCGAATTTATTTATTATAATAATTAATGTTAATTATCCCTTGAGCACAATTATGTATAGTAATACCAGAATTTGTAGGCATTTGGTAAGTGTTCGAAGAGCTAGTAGCGTGGTGACTTATTTCTATAGATGAAGTGGGTTCATTGGAATTATCTAGATTAACTGGTATTTCATTTATTTGGTCGGAAATATTTAAAACTTCAATTCTGTTATTTTTGATAGTACCAGGCTGCTGTACATGCCTGTCATATATTTCATGCTATAAAAATTTAAAATTCGGAGATTATTATTATGAGTTCCGGCACAGTTGTGATATTTATTTATGGAAGAAACTTACAGCTTTAGTCACACTCCAGCCTCAACGGGTAGCATCCGTGTTGCGACTCCAAAAGTGCGACTTTAACCAAATATAAATTAAATAAAATCAGCGCTAGTCCTGCAGTAAATCGTTTGTTTTACACAAGTGAAATGTGCAGGAAGCAAGCGTTTGTAATTATGCAAATGCATTTTCCGAGTGTACTGATGAGTACATAATTTTGAACTATATTTCAAGGGTACAGTTAAAGCGTAAATTTCGAGACGTTAGTTTACGTCGTACCTAAAAGTGCCTTTTTCACGAAGCAGTGTCGTCAATCAGAAGAGCGTTGCACAACGGGGAAATCAGGGATTTCCAGTGTCACGCGTTGTACCATCCAGGGTCCATCACGCAGTCTAAGACGTGCTGAATTCAAAATCACGCAGCAGGCTTGTAAGGACAATTTCTGCATTTCAAGCTTTTCCGCCTTTTCTCCCATTTGTAGCTTACATTTTAGTCCCTTTTCTCGGTTCAGTCACGTTCAAATTAAAAGTTCAGTAAGGTTTTAAAGCCCAGTTCCGTTAGTTTTGAATATTAGCGTCTTCCAGTTTATTTTATTATCAAATCAAGTTCACATATGCTCGTTCGAATTTTAACTTTGTTTTCCGCATGCATGACGCAATGTGCCTTATTGTATTTTAATGGGTTTTCGACGCCAGAATGTCGCCGTTGTTTGCCTGTTTAGCGGCCCATTGTCTGCAATTTTATCGTTCATACAGGCCGGGACTTACCCGTGTTCTATACAAAATTCCGTTTCAATATTGTACAATGCTGACGCAACGCTGGTACTTTCCGTACGTTTCACATAAGTTGGATAGAGTACGAATTTAAGTAACGCCTGCGCGGAATAATTCGGCTTCAGCATTCAGCCCGGTTCATTCAATCAGCCTCCCGCACTAAGACAGTGAACAAGTGCTCGTTGGTCCAGTCCAGCGGGAGGCACTGCGCCTTCCGCCGGCAAAGTCGAAATTAAGTGAGTCTTGAGCCCGCACTTAGAAAGTCAACAAGTGTTGGTTTTTGATTCAGCAGCGGGGCGTCAGGCTCGCCGCGTAAGTCGAAACCATATAAGTATCGTTGGTCAAGCCCTGTGTTAAGTGGCATGTTGGGAAATGTTTGGCCGAGGAATCCCTGTATCGTGGAGTAGGCATCTTAAATGAAGCTCGAAGCGGATTATAAATGGAAAGCTTGTTTTTGTGCTAAACAGTCGTTGTAATGAAGTTACGTGTATGTCGTACCGCAACTCCTACCTTTCGTTCGTGCTTCATTTTTACCGTTCGTGGGGATATAATGCCGTTCAGACCAGCTTGACTATCGCCCCTATGCGGTTTCCTGTCGTTTTTTTTTTTTGGTACTTTGGAGGAAATAACTTGGACGTAACCCGCAGTTTCGTGAACAACGTCACCAGAGCAGCTGAATCCCTTTAAAAGGTATTGTGACCTCTTGTTGTTGTTTCAAATCGCACAAATAGACAGTGAAGTGATTTTCAAAGTGCCGCCATGTTACGCAGCGTTGTTGTTAATTTATTTAGTACGATTTTGAATAGTAATTACTACCTTGAAATTAATTTTGAGTATTTACCGTCAAGTTATAATGTCTGTACGTAGTTTTACGTTGTGATATTAAGTAATTACTGTCGTTGTGTCATATTTGAGTGTTTGTCAAGATTTATTGTTGTAAAGTAGTTTCCTTGTGTAAATTTAAAGTTGTTGCCGTTTTTGGATGTAGTTACATCGTTTGTTGTCAATTTTACCGCCTGTGTTTAGTTTAAACATTGCGCCATTAACCTCACTAACCTTCTTCGAGAATTTTTAACTGTAACGAATAATCCATTTCATGTTCATTGTTACATACATATTTTGCTACGTTAATATACTTCATTTTTACTTAGTTGTGTTTTTCTTTAATAGATTTATGATGTTTGCATGTGTACTTTGTGTATTTTTCCGATTACAGGGATTCAGACCGCTGTAAGAAAATGTAAGTCAAGGTAAGTTCGACTCAGCTGTTCGCTGCTCAAGCATTGTCAAGGTTGAATTAGAAAAGTGGACCATTTCTTCCAGTTTCTGGATGAGCTCACCTTTGTTATTTTTCCCGATTTAGTCAGAAAAGTGGCGGTGCTTGGTAATTACCATCTTGATTTCGTTTGCCGGACCGTAGCTCTAATTTCAGGTCGTAAGGAACCCCCCTTCTCCACTGAGTGACCCGGCAACCTTTGTTACACCCCATAATAACGGGATTGGGGCAATCGATGTCAGAATTTCCCGATTTTGTGACGCGGCAGTGTCGTGACGAGTTCCGCCGGTAACAAGCTGGCGTCTTGCCGTAAAGGTCGTTTCGTAATGTAACAAACTGACAACCTGTCGTAAATACCATTTCTTGTTGCAACAGGCTGCTTATGTTTTTAGTTTAAAAAGACGAAAAGCAATGACTTCTGCAGTGTGCGAATCGCGTTTAAGGAATGTGGTTACGTACGCCTATTGTGTTGATTTGATTAGAAGCAAGCACGGCCAGTATCGGCTTAAGCCAGGACCGTATTAAGATATTTTGACACTTGCGTTATTTTAAAAGACAATTACTTCAATGTTATTTTGATACATTTATGTTGATATTTCATGTATGTGTTTGAACAAGCATGCTAGTAGTCGGGGTACGGACGTTTCGCCCCCGGCGTTTCAGCTTCAGCTGTTTCCAGTTGCACCGCGAGGAGGTAGCTAGTAGAATTTCTGCAACCGTTTTTTATTATTATTTTTTATTTTTTTTTGGTTTGTGGCTTAATTTTGGCTTTTTTTAAATTTTTTTTATTGGTTTTGGTTTGTTGGCGTTTGTTTTAATTTTAGAGTGTTTTAGTAGATACATATAAAGAAAGAGAAATCTTTTAACATCTATATTCCGACGTGCACCCGGAATAAATTCAAAGTTCAAAGTTGTACGCAATCCCACGCAAGTAATCAATAACTTGACGATTTTCAAAATCTTCAACGATTCTTTTCACACGAGCTGATATTGCGAAATACTTTTTATTTCTTGGATTACAAAATTAAAAAACGGTTGCAGAAATCATACTAGCTACCTCCTCGTGGTGTAACTGGAAACAGCTGAAGCTGGCTAAAGTTAGAGGTAAAACTTCGGGAGCGAAACGGTTCGGGGGCGAAACGGTTAGGGGGCGAAAGGGCTGGGGGCAAAAGCGCGGGGGCGGAATGTCCGTAATAGGTAAGGTCTACACATTACCCTTTTGCTGTGATGTAACAATTTTCTCTCTTTATTTAACTATAAGAACTATGCAGTTTTTGGTCAGGTCCGCTTTAAGTATGGCTTGTTTTATAATACTGTCAGTGTGACATTTGTCTAAAATGACAGTAAAATAACGCGCAGTAACAAGCAAGCCTAAAATCTTATTTTAAGCGTTAGGGACTTCTTCGAAGAGGAGAAACGTCGGATTACATAGGTCAAGAATGTCTTTGTTTGAATAATGTGCTATTTAGAGCACTCCTTATATTAAAGGTTAGGTATATGACAAATTCTTTCTAAAGTCTACTACCTGCGATTTAAATGATCTTTTTTAATTTCAATGCAATATAAGACATACGTTATAAAAGCTATGTTTTGTTATTTCTGACCACAGAAAAAGGGTAATGTGTAGACTCTATCTTGCATGTAGGGTACCTGATGGTTTAGACATGTTTTCATTTATTCGAATTGTATTTATATGTTTTTTTTGTGTTTTTAGATGTTTTTAAATCAATAGATTTGAGCAAACACATCGGTTTTTCTTGTGCATTGTTTAAAGTCAATTTCAGTTCGACAACACTGCAGGGGAACCAGATTCCTGTTTTGGCAGATGGTATCTTTTATAAGCCACAAACTGGGGTATTAAGAGCGTTTCATGTTCACTGAGGTAGCTAAGGGATAAAATGGATAACTAATTATTAAAATATTAAGGCGTAATAGACGTCCTGTTTAAATTTAAGGTAACGCTTAGGGGCGGACATCCCACATACTGTTACAGCTTAGACATTCATTTTACTGTGCAAATGTGACAGCAGTGAATGTAAAATGTTTGAACAAGATACTCGAAATAGTGAACATTTGCTTGTTTAGTTGTCACATAAATGTATGTTTTTTAAATCAATTTCTGTTTAGTGTAGTTACTGCTATTTCATGTTTGCACCTATGCATAGCACCTACGCTGTTTCTTGGGTAGAAAAGTTTCCAAAACTAATGTTTGAGGACTAAAAATATTGAATCATAATAGTATATGGCATCATAGATATTATCGAACTCTGTGACCTCTAGAACCTAAATCAAAAGTCAAAATGCAGTTCTTATATGCTGCATACGGATCCCCTTTGGGAGCTCGCTCTATTTATAATATTCAGAGTAGCGCGTTTCCTATTGTGGACTTTGAATATATTGGTCTCAGGTGCGTAACCATATACCGAAGATTTATCTCCTGTCACAAAACTCCTCAAAAACTTAGTTTCTGAAGGTACACGGCCACGCAATTGCAATGATCTAGATTACTAAACAGATGCTTTTGCTTTTGATGGGCTGACAAAATGCGCCGAACGAATTTTGCACTCATCCGTTCATGTTTAAATCTTAGACTAAGGACCGGTTCTATAATGCAAGTATATACCTAGAATAAGCTATCCGAGGTATAACTGTCATAGTTTTTTTTGTTACGGCAATTGTTTCTAGGGTATTTATTCCTCGGATAACTTTGTCCTTGGTTTGCAGAACCCGTCCTTAGACAAACAGTATGTGTCGTTTAGCGATAACTGTCTTTCGTCATGTAAACTACATTAATCGGTTACGGTTTTTTAGTACTAAAGCTTGCTGCCTGTCAGTATTCAACCAATTTAGGGTTTAGGGCAAACTCTAATACGATCTCTGGTTTTAAAATCAATAAACTGATGCGAAACAGAATTTACGACTTCCTTAGGAGTCATTGCGTCTAATTGAGTTATAATCAGAGCAGCCAATTTTCAGGTAATAAATTTCCGAAGTGCAGCAATGCTTTTTAGAAGACTCTATTCTAATGTCCAAGCACACTCCCGTCTTGAGTTTCTGTATGATATTTTGAATCTATCGGATACCAAAGACTATCTAATATATAGACGCTCAGCGTCTGTATAAGTTAGCGTATACTGCAAATTGAGTTGCATAATCAAAAATATGGTAATAAATAAGACACTTTTACCTGTAATGGGTCTGGAACATTGCCCTAAGCGATTAACAGATTAGCTTTCCCTTTGAATACCAGAATTGCAGAATTCGCAATTCGTCATACTTTAACATTGTTGCCGTTATTTCTACTTTGCTATTATACACGACTCACGTGTAGGCCCAGTTCTTACGTCTAAGGGCATTGCGCATCTATAAACCTGTCTTAAAACTAAATGGTCAATGACACAGCTTTATTTTGAATAACATGAATATTCCATGTTGATCTGTAAAAAAAATGTATATTAAAACTTTTTCACTTTTAAGGGTAGTAAATTTTAGACTCAGCACGAGCGCTTACCTTGATGGTAACCAACTAGTTGGCCCCTATTACCTCTATCAATTACAATATAAGTTTGATTCCATTACTAAATAAAACGCCAAAAACAAACTAAAAGATATATATATATGTATATATATTTGGGACACAGAAAATTAAACCAGAAACAATGCTATTACAATATGCAATTAGATGTAATACGTCATTCCTTCCTTACAATAGGTGTTTAAAATTTTCCAGAATGACAAAATACATATGTTACATATACACATTATTTATTATATAGGCATTTAAGTTTACGCTGAATTACAAATAATTTATATTAGAAATATAATTAATACACATCTACAAACATCATAAAAATTACGTTTTTTATAATATATGAGTACGCAACCCCTATAAAGATTGGGATAAAAAGTTAAAAACTAACATATGTACTGAAACAGTGAAATATTCGTATATACAGGGTCTCACGATTTTGAGTCTTTGAAAGTTTCTTGAGATTTTACATCAAAGACTTTAAATGCCCGCCATTTTTAAACGGGATAGAATTTACTTCCAAATATTTTATTTACTTTAGAAATGTATGTACCTACTTAAATTGTGTGGAAAGCCACAAAGTAATACTTTAAGCGGTTTTTGAGATATTAATTTAAAAAAAATTGGGGATAACGGTTAAACAAAGAACCCAAAAATATTTTATTGATTTTTTTGTTCCTTTTAGTGTACCAAATCGCAAAATGTACAGCGCGGTTTTTTGAGACGCCCTGAAAATACAATACGAAATGGAACAAGTGGGCGCAGCCAACTGGGCGCGGCCATCTCGGCGCGGCCAACTCGGCGCGAGCCAACTTGGAGCGAGACAAGCGGGAGCGAAGTAATTTTGAAACGCGAATTTTTAAAGGAAGTACTTCTTTGCTTATCTGATGAGAATCTGCTGGCTGTCAATCCTTATCCGCACAGAAATATTATCCTCTTAATATTTTCTACAAGAAGTGATTTATAGCTTTCTCGTAAAGCAGATTAGATGAAACATTGTACTTGCTTAGACAGGGCCATTTCTATCCTTTTATAATACTTTTATTTTTACAAATAGCAAAGTTATAAATGAAAAGAAATGCCACACAACAGAAAATAAAACAAATGTCAATTCCATATTTAGATAATATATCCTGATTTGTGTCCCCGGAACAAAATACCCCCCGGACAAAAACCTCAACATATTATGTGTACAGGATGTTCAATTTTCGATTTGATTAAATGGAAATATTCGTTATTAAAAAATGATTTTCACATTTTGAGGGCAACAAACAGAATAATTTCCGGGCTACAGGCGGAAAATGACAAATCCAACATTTCTATTCCACGTATCAGTTCTTTTGTTTGGTCCTTTGTTTTCAAATATCATATGTTTTTACCTTTTCAAATATACAGTGTGTCCCGTAGCGTATCAGATATATGAAAATTAACATTAGGAAATTATAAAGGGACCAACTATTACTGTATACGCATTGAGGTATGCGACTGGTCAGAAATGTAAACAACTTAAAATTAATTTGTCCGTTTTTTTGCCAGGAGAGTTTTTTTACGGAGGTTTTTTTGTCCGGGGTTTCTTTGTCGAGAGATTTTAGTCCGGGGGGTTTTGTCCGGGTTTTTTTCGTCGTAGATTCAATAGTATAGCTTTTTTTAAATAGTAATGTTAAAGTAAAATTTAATTGTCAATTGTAAATGTCATTTTGTAGCTTGCATTTTGTTTTCCTAGGTTTTCCAGGAGAATTTATTTCTGGGAGCATTTTTTCCTTGGGATATTTGCTGGGACCTTTTCCAAAGGATTTTTTCCGGCGTCTATTTTTCCACTCACTTCGTAGCAAGTAGCCTAGCAATTAAAAAGTTCTAGGAATTTAGTTGTTCAATATTTTATTAAATTACTGGCTATAAAACGTTAGTAAAATATACAATTGCAATTACTGTATATAATTGTTGTTGCTTGTGAAGGAGCTGTACTATTTACAGAATTTATAGAAGGAAGCATTATATTTTGGTGTAATACGACTTACTGCGAATTTACTTTTTTATAGAAAACTTGCTAAATAAATGCTGCAACCACGTTAAAAATTTGGTGTCAACAATCAATACAATTGAACTGTTAATCAAATACCTATCTGCAGAATAGAAGCAGCTTCTTGTTTATTAGTCGGTTCAATATATTGTTATGATACAGGAGGAAAGATTAATTGATTACATTAATGAAATATTTTAAGTAATGAATAAATTTGGAGAATTAGTTTAATTAAATCTTGAAGAGATGTTAAGGTTGATAAATCAATTGAAACATAAGAGAGGTAAGTAGTTCGTAAGGCATTAATTGAATATGTAAGGGTGTTGATTGCAGTCAAGGTATAAAAGAACAAGCCAAGGTTACGATTGATGATTGTATTTGCTTAATAATAATCCTGTAATATTGTTATATTTAATTTTAGATAGAGTGTTATAATAATTGTAGCTAGTGGAAACCAAAATTTGTTTAAAACAGTAGTTACATAAATAAACTCAACTTTTGGAGGACAGAAATCATCTTAGCTGTTGATTTTGCTGGTTGTGTCGAATTCAGAGAGGACTGCGGTGTACCGAAGATTACCTAAGGAATAAATCAGATAAGAGCTGTTGCTGTTATAACTTGAAAACTTACCAGGAGTTGTTGGATTAGGAGTTCACATTGGATAGAGGGATTGCAACCGGAGTCAGCAGGATTGTAAATTGGTTGACAGGATTGAGCAGTGGGTGTCAAGCAGGTTGACATTGGGATGGGTCTAGGACACAACCCCCACTGTCCATAACGCCCACCATGTCCATAACCTCCACCGTGTCCATAACGCCCACCGACGATTTGGGCCATAACCTCCACCGTGTCCATAACCCCCACCGTCGGGTTTGTTCGTAATTTAAACTGTGCCCATAACCCCCACCGTCGCCGTCGGTTTGGTCCATAACCTTCACCGTGTCCATAACGCCCACCGACGATTTGGTCCATAACCTCCACCGTGTCCATAACGCCCACCGACGATTTGGGCCATAACCTCCACCGTGTCCATAACCCCCACAGTCGGATGTGTTCGTAATTTCAAATGTGTCCATAACCCCCACCGACGGCTTTGTTCGTAAGTTTTCAGAGTTTAAAAATGAACTTGAAACATTGCTAGACGGATCGGCAAAATGCCAAGGGCATATAAAATTAACGAAACCGTTCGTTTGGACTTTCCTATTTTGTAAAGACAAACGCTATCTAATACAGTAACCGCCAAAAAGTAAGTTATATACGGGAAAATTATTTATTATTGGTTTTTGAAAAAATTTCATATTTTTGATAAAAGTTTGTGCATCTTCTGGGAGTCGTTTTACGATTGTTCTATTTGTCAAATGACTTAGGGTGTGGCGCGAAATTTAAATAATCTGAAAAAAAATCCTACTGATGGATAAGATGAGAACTGTGTCGCCACTGGCGTATGTCGTACTGCTATTATGTTAGGGATCGAACTGGAATATTTATCAAAGTTTTTTTGTGAAGAAAACCAGTTTATTTACATACTTATATATTTATTTATTTTTAATTTCTTGGCATAAAAGAGAACACAGACCAAGTCTTAAATTTGTCGGCCAAAACAATAAAGTCTGCCAAAAATATATAATTATCTCAAAATTAAGAGAGTAAAAATAAACAATAATAATTACTTAGTACAAGTGTTTGAGATGAATTGCATCCCGTAACTAGCTACACAGTCAGAAAAGGAAGAATATAGCTACAGGTTACATTATTATTAATTAAAGGTAATTAACTACTACCTAAATCTAAAAAAATATATTATATATACCGTGTGTCTGCTTAAGTTTGCACCATATGGAAAACTTTTTTATTATTAATTTTACAAAAAAAAGTTATTCTTTATAAAAAGTTCTGCAAGGTCCAATACTTAAAATTCAATCATCAGATATAAATTTTTTAAGCCGTATACGAGGAATGTCAAAAAATATAAATTCTGCTCAAGAGTAAAGTACCTTTATTTGTAACAATATAGAAAATTGTTATTAATAAAAGTTGATCAGAATCGAAAACTACGTTCAAATATCCAATTACACCTATCTACGATGAAAATCAGGTTTCGTTATTTTTCACATTTTTTTAAGTTGGTTCATATGGAAAACTTTATTTTTGACAATATCGAAAACTTTTTTCAGTTATCTCTTTATTCGTTAAAACTTTGATAACCTTTACGTCTCGTAACATCTATGTTGCATTATTTTGATGATTTTCCATATAAAACAACTTTTTTCGCCTACCATATACGAAAATGAATCATATTGACCCTAAAAATGTGACCGAAAGTAATGTTTATCGTCCCTTGGGCCGCTATAGTTATTAAGGTACCAAGGGGCATTATGAGTAAAATAAGAGCCCAAGATTGTTAGTGTACTAACCGAGGGCCTTTGGCCCGAGGTGTGTACAACAATCGCGGGCTCTTAGCTCATAATGCCTGTGGTGCCTTCAAGGTTTTATGTCCTACCAATTTTCTTGCCTAATTTATATTCATATTCAATTCATATAATTACTATGCTATGGTATTTAAGATTGATCTAGTTAGCTGATCTAAGTTAGATTTGTGACATCAGATGAGCTGTCATTAATTTTCATTGTGACAGTGGTGCATAATTTTTGAAATAAAGGTTGTATCCATGGAAACAAATACTGTTAATTTTTCATAATAACCCTAGTGTTCTTATGATGAAAATAATTGCCCTGGAGCGTTATTTTGTATCTAAGATACCTTAAAATAGAGTCATTAATTTTAATTAATGTACTGGTAGGACATAAAACTTATAACAACACGATTTTGAAGTTTTTCACAATCTAGACACCTTTGGACACCTTTGACTGTCATTTGCGTGCTTTGATGTTTCACATAATTTTTCATTAAATGTCAGTTTAAATCAAAGTTTGGAATCAAAACAGACAATAAAAGTGTAAAATAACAGTAAGTTCTGAAAAATTGTAATTCAGTAGGTGAAAATGAATGGCAATCCAGACAATGACGAAGAATTTACGAATACTCCACCGGGCTTGCAAGAGGAAGCTAGCAAAATTTCTCTGAATTTGTTACCTACAAAGTCAAGAGAACGGTACGAAACGTACTCTGAATTATTCAATAACTGGAAAACGAATAAAAAAGCAAAATACTTAACAGAAAATGTATTACTTGCTTATCTATCGGAAAGATCAAAGATTGTAAATGCAGGTACACTATGGTCTGAATTTTCAATGTTGAAAAGCACTTTTAAAGTCAAGGAAAATATAAATTTTGATAATTTTCATAAAGTTCGAGCATTTTTGAAACAAAATTCTGTAAATTACCTGCCCAAAAAGTCTAAAACTTTGACTCAAGAACAATGCATTAAATTTTTTAAGGAAGCAGATGATTCAGAATATCTTATGATAAAGGTAAACAAATAAATTAAGATAAATTAATTTTATTTTTTATTAACATTGCATTGTAGGTTTCTCTTATTATGGGACTATACGGGGCTTGTCGTCGAAATGAGTTGTTGAATATGAAACTTGACCACATAGATAATAGAGGTGACGTATTGATTGTTACAGTTCCAGAAACAAAAAATAATATTACAAGAACGTTTACAGTCACAAACAAAACAGTTGATGGATTTAATCTACTTACAATATACAACAAATATGTTTCTCTTAGACCTACCCACACTCCACACAATCGCCTATTTATTTATTACAAAAACAATAAATGTACAGTACAACCGATCGGAAAAAAATTATTTAGCAAAATTCCAAGCAAAATAGCCACTTTTTTGAAACTATCTGAACCTAGTACATACACAGGACACTGTTTCCGCCGTAGTTCTGCAACCCTACTAGCTAACTCTGGGAGTGATTTGCTTACCCTTAAAAAACATGGAGGTTGGCGTTCTTCTGCAGTTGCAGAAGGATATATCGATGACTGCTTATCGAATAAGATTAATATTTCTCAAAAAATCTTGACAAACCAAGAACAGCAGCCTAGTACTAGCAAAAATAACAGAATTGAAGTTTTAAATATTTCCGACCAAATAAATGAAATACCAGTTAATCTAGATAATTCCAATGAACCCACTTCATCTATAGAAATAAGTCACCATGCTACTAGAGAGCGTCTCAGGGTGACAAGACAGCGTGGAGAGGATAGGGAATGCTTTCCTTATGGGAATTTCGCTCCGACGTTGCCAGTTCTATGCAACGGGTGATGGTATAAGTTGACCGAAATAGACAAAAACCAGAAGTTCCCAATAAGTTCTCACGCAAAATTTTAATTCAGAAAGCATCATTTGTAGTTCAGATTAATCAGTTTGAGAAAGTATAATTTGTAATTCAGAAACCATTATTTATACAGGGTGATTTATAATAGGTGTAAAACACTTTACTATCTTGTTCCGGAAGTAATTTTAAGATAAAAATGTCATATGGACATAGGTCATATTCCAATTAGTTACAGAACTACAACAGATTTAAATTTTAGTGAATTAGTAATGATTATTAAAGAACAATTTCAAAACATAAGTAAAAACAAATTGGAATATGACCTATGTCCATATGACATTTTTATCTTAAAATTACTTCCGGAACAAGATAGTAAAGTGTTTTACACCTATTATAAATCACCCTGTATAGAAGATTATAAATAATTAATACCTATATCTTATCATTTTTAAAACTGAAGTAATTTACTGCACATCAGGTTTAACGTCTGCTGTATGCATCAAATTGGTTCTTAATTACAACCATAATGAGGGTGACAAATTTGTACTTCCAAAAGTTTGAGTGATTCATAACTACTTTCTAATGCAAAATAAATTAATAAGCCATTAGGGTAATTTTTGTACAAAATATGTTTAGTCTTCATCTGTTCTCAGAGCCTGTTGACATATTCCATTTGCGATTATTTTTGCATAGTGTTCTATACATTTATCTATTGTTAGTGCTTTTATTGTTGTTTATTGTTGTTTTGACCGGTCAATGGAGAAAATTGTTAAATGGAAACGTGGACAATCTTTGCAAGTTTCAGAAAAGCAAATAGTAATGAATCTCGTCAGTTACCATTTAAATCAAACTAACGATTCGATATCCACTATAATCAAAAAAGTGTCCGAAATGAGTGGCGTGGGTGAAAAGAAGCTTTACAACGTGAGACAAGAGTACACTTCACCAGCTGGACTACTTCCTCCAAAAGAAAGGCCCAAAAAGCGCAAAATTGTTACATCTCGTGAA
Source organism: Agriotes lineatus (assembly GCA_940337035.1). Lineage (NCBI taxonomy): Eukaryota > Metazoa > Arthropoda > Insecta > Coleoptera > Elateridae > Agriotes > Agriotes lineatus. The sequence goes on along the minus strand of CALNHX010003866.1, from coordinate 77,641 downwards.
AACAAATACGACGGAGAAATGAAGAGTGACATTCGCAGAATAGTGCACCAGTTTTATCGGGACAATATACCGCCTACAATAATTTCTGTGTTAGCTGCAGTAAATGGCAATGCAAATTTGCCTAATTTTTCGCGCGCAACAATGCATCGCATACTGAGTGACATGGACTTTGTGTATGAAAAGCGTGGCAGAAAATCTATTTTAATTGAAAAGCAAGAAATAATCTCTTGGCGTCATCGTTATTTACGCGAAATTCGTAATAATCGTGAAGTTGGATACAATATCGTGTATTTGGATGAATCGTGGGTAAATATCGGACATAGTGTATCGAAAGAATGGGTCGATAAATCGATTAAATCGCATCGGGATGTATTTATTCGTGGATTGACCACAGGTTTGAAAGCTCCTACAACTCGTGGTCCACGATTTGTCCTGTTACATGCAGGATGCAAAAACGGGTTTATTGATGGAGCAGAGCTGACTTTTTTGGCTAAGAAAAATACCCAAGATTACCATGATGAAATGGATGGACCCAACTTCGAAAAGTGGTTCGAACATCAGTTGATTCCGAATCTACCAGAAAAAACTGTTGTTGTTATGGACAATGCGTCTTACCACAGTAGAAAGTTAGAGCAAATTCCGAACAGTACTTCAAATAAAGCCGAAATTCAGGCATGGCTTCGGTCTAAAGATTTATTTTTTGAAGAGGACTATTTAAAAAACGAATTGTTGGAAGTAGTTAATACCTTCAAACGAAACTATGATGGGTATAAAATAGAAGAAATTGCAAAAAGGCACACTGTAAAGATCTTGAGACTCCCGCCCTACCATTGCGAACTGAATCCTATAGAATTGGTGTGGAGTGAAGTAAAAAGGTATTTAATTTAAATATTGTCGTAAACACTGTTTAATTTTGGCATTTATTGAATTGTAATGCAGCAAAGGCTTCCAAAATGTCATTTAAATAAATTTTTAATGTTATCAAAGATCGACACCCAAGATATTATAAATACATAATTAAATTAAACATCCTTTGCTTAATTAGTTTATTGTCCATAATTTTCTTATTTAAAATTATAACATCCACGATTTATCACCATATTTTTTAATTATTTATTATTAATCTTTAAAAAGTAAATTTAATGCACAATTAAGCGGATTTTTTTAAGGTACGTAGCCGGACATAACACGAATTTTAAGGAGAATGAAGTCCGAAATTTAATCAGTGAACCATATTTGCGAGTTACGCCAGAAAAATGGAATAACTATGTAAATCACGTAATAGCAACAGAAAGGACAATGTGGGAAGTCGATAATTTGTTAGAAGATATAGAACCAATTATTATAAATATAAATGATGCAGATAGTGATAGTGACATTAATAGTTAAGCGAACAATAGTGACAGCGAGTAGTGATACACGAATTGTACAATTTTTAAACTTTACAATTAAAAATTATAATCAGTTACTGTTTTTTCCAATTTCTATTTTAAATATATAAACTCGATTGCCGTGAAACACATATTCGTTTTATTTATTTTTACCGGCTATCAAATCCACTAAATTTGGCGAATTTTATGCTTGTTAAAACCTAATTTTACTCATTAAAATACTATGACAAGTTCCGATTAAAAGAATTATGTGTTTGTGATAACGGAGATCCTACTGTACGTAATTGTTTCGTTCTTAAACTTGTTTGAATGCCACTGACAAAACGTACCAGGTAATGAGGGATTATAGTTAAGCTGTCTCTATTACAATAGCCGGATTTGTTTGTCTGTGATGGGGGCATATTTTCTACAGAACACTTTTGTGGAGACATATGGCATCGCTGTTTGCCATAAGGCCCTGTACTGTCTAGTCACCCTGAGACGCAGTATAGCACTTCGAACACTTACCAAATGCCTACAAATTCTGGTATTACTATACATAATTGTGCTCAAGGGATAATTAACATTAATTATTATAATAAATAAATTCGTAAATTGTTAGTACTTAAGTTTTTTATTAAATTGTTTGTATTTATAAAATCAAAGCTTTTTGTTATATTTTTTTCTATATTTTTTAATGCTAGGCGAAAAAAAGTTGTGTGTCACACATGCAGAAAATGCATTAGCAGCCCTTAGCTTTCAGGTGCCCTCGCTTCGCTTCGCTCGCTCTTGCAGCTAATACCCGCGGGCTGCTAATGCTTGTTTTCTGCCCTTGTGACACAATATACTAAAAAAGAATCTGAAAAATAACAAAACCTGATTTTCATTGTACATAGGTGTAATTGGATATTTGAACGTAGTTTTCGATTCTAATCAACTTTTCTTAATAACAATTTTTCACAAATAAAGGTATTTTACTCTTGATCAGAATTCATATTTTTTGACATTCCTCGTATACGGCTTAAAAAAAATTATATCTGATGATTGGATTTTAAGTTTTGGACCATGCAAAACTTTTTATAAAGAATAACTTTTTTTCGTAAAATTAATAATAAAAAAGTTTTCCATATGGTGCGAACTTAAGCAGACACACTGTATAACACACAAAATTTACAGAACATTAAAGTATAAATTAAAGGTAAACCTTAAATGGTTCTGTAATTACGTATGTCCGACAGATCGAACACCTCGAATCTATACTGCAGCAGGATTATTAACATTATTATTAACTAAATGTAATTAATTACTACCTAAATGTAAAAACATATATATAATATACAAAATTTGCAGAATAATTCATATTTACGTAAGTCTGACAGACGTAAAATCTAAATCTAAAAATATACATATTGCATAATATATACAAAATTTACAGAATCATTTAAATTTGAATTAACCCTGCAGTGGTCGCGCCAAGTCTCACAGACCCGATAAATACGTTATTGAGTGGGAATTTGTTAAAGAGGGTGTAAGAGTATTTGTTGTGCGTTTTGGTACCTTTTAATTTTTAGACTTGGTTGCCTCCCGATAACCGGCATAAACACAGTTGTTAGTGTTCGTGAGTTATTTGGAAAAAAGTCTGTGAGACTTGGCGCCACCATTTACGTTTGTGAAATTGTTTTGCGTTCTTGATTTTTTTACATTAAATGTAGCTGCAATGAACTCACAAATAATCTATGTTGCAAACAACATCGACGTTAGTATACTAAGCCGTCAATGTATACAAGAATTAGCTTTGATTCTAACAAATGACCAATTACATCGGCGATAACTATTCAATAGATTTCCCTCGGAAATGCATCTAAGAAGAGAAGAAGTAGCTGGAACCTCTTCAGACCATCTAGTAAATGACCCTAATAACCCCACAATTAAAAAACGAGCTTTTATTTGAAATCGGCAGTGAAGTACGCCGAAATCGTCATTAAAATACGAGAAATCGGCAGTGAAGTAATCCATTGTTTTGCGACTTTTTTGTAGGTGGCGAGGCGACAGATAATCGTCAATCGACCGAACATAACCTACAAAAATTGGTTAAAATGTTGTAATTTCACGATTTGTCGTTTTCAAATAAAACATAGTATACACCTCGGCACTGAAGTTCCTTTTTATCCCTCATGTGGTTTATTTGCTTTGGCCCTACGGGCCTCGGCAACTAAATCCACATTCGTGACAAAAAGCTATACTTCAGTGTCTTGGTATACAAACTAATATTTTCCAAAAAAATAGCAAAAAAAAAATTGTTTTGTAAAAATAAATTGTGTTTATCGCATGCAGGGCTTTTGTGCACTACTTGTGCATTCTTGAACCAAAATGACGAAAATTAATTGTTTTGTTCTACCTCTTAGCATTAAAAACATTGTTCTGTCCATAAATGTATATAGAAAATTAAAATCTTGAAATTCATCAGAGGCTCTGTTTACTATTATGAAGTTAGCATGATCTACAAAAACCTTTAAAACTGAAGCTGAAATATAACTAAAAATCTTGGTAATAGTAAATAAACATCTCATATTAAAACTTATTGTCATATAAATGGTTCTTAATTTTTTGGTTTGAGAGACTTGGCGCGACCAGCCGTGTCATGAAATTGGGCGCGACCAGTGCAGGGTTAATTTCAATTTTAATGATTCTGTAAATTTTGTATATATTATGTAATATGTATATTTTTAGATTTAGATTTTACGTCTGTCAGACTTACGTAAATTTGAATTATTCTGTAAATTTTGTATATTATATATATGTTTTTATATTTAGGTAGTAATTAATTACATTTAGTTAATAATAATGTTAAAAATCTGGTGTGATACACGCACACAACTTCCTTTTACAGTGATCTTATAATTGGCCAAAAATTTGATTTAAAGCATTTGTCAAAAATTAAAAAAAAAATAAAATTCTACAAAAACGGTGCAAAATAGAGCCTTAGGTGTAGAGACTAATTTTCTCTAGAACTTTAAACTGAATTCAAAAATGTAATAATATACCGGGTGTTCTTATTTAAAATAGGAGTTAATAAAAAAATTGAAAAACAACAAAAGAAATTCATTTTAGAAGTATTCAACGGGAAAATCACCTATCTCACATCAATACACATTAAAAATGTAATAAAAATGAGAAGTTTGAAAAAAATCGTTAGAGCCGTTTTTGAAAAAATCGAAAAAAACTGAAAAATCACAAGAGTAAACACCTACTTCCGGTTATGCGATTTTCTTCAAAAGCTTGCTGTCAGATCTACATAGTACACAAAACTTATATATGAAGTTTGAATACCATACCTCTTTTCGTTTTTGATATATTCTGTTCACAGGCAGACAGACAGCCAGACAGACAGACCAATGAAAACAAATACGTTTTTTGGGTTCAGGGAACTCTGAAACGTGAAGATCTGTTGAAAACTCAATTTCGAATTTTTGGGGTGAATCCAATACTTCCTTTATTGTAAAAGGAAGTAATAATCCTGCTACAGTATAGATTCGAGGTGTTCGATCTGTCGGACATACGTAATTGCAGAACCATTTAAGGTTTACCTTTAATTTATACTTTAATGTTCTGTAAATTTTGTGTGTTATATATATGATATATTTTTTTAGATTTAGGTAGTAGTTAATTACCTTTAATTAATAATAATGCTATATTCTTCCTTTTCTGACTGTGTAGCTAGTTACGGGATGCAAGTCATCTCAAACACTTGTACTAAGTAATTATTATTGTTTATTTTTACTCTCTTAATTTTGAGATAATTATATATTTTTGGCAGACTTTATTGTTTTGGCCGACAAATTTAAGACTTGGTCTGTGTTCTCTTTTATGCCAAGAAATTAAAAATAAATAAATATATAAGTATGTAAATAAACTGGGTTTCTTCACAAAAAAGCTTTGATAAATATTCCAGTTCGATCCCTAACATAATAGCAGTACGACATACGCCAGTGGCGACACAGTTCTCATCTTACCCATCAGTAGGATTTTTTTTTCAGATTATTTAAATGTAGCGCCACACCCTAAGTCATTTGACAAATAGAACAATCGTAAAACGACTTCCAGAAGATGCACAAACTATTATCAAAAATATGAAATTTTTTCAGAAACCAATAATAAATAATTTTCCCGTATATAACATACTTTTTGGCGGTCACTGTATTAGATAGCGTTTGTCTTTACAAAATAGGAAAGTCCAAACGAACGGTTTCGTTAATTTTATATGCCCTTGGCATTTTGCCGATCCGTCTAGCAATGTTTCAAGTTCATTTTTAAACTCTGAAAACTTACGAACAAAGCCGACGGTGGAGGTCATGGACGAGGTGGGGGTTATGGACGGTGGAGGTTATGGGCACGTTGGGCGTTATGGCCCAAATCGTCGGTGGGGGTTATGGACACAGTTGACATTACGAACACATCCGACGGTGGGGGTTATGGACACGGTGGAGGTTATGGCCCAAATCGTCGGTGGGCGTTATGGACACGGTGGAGGTTATGGACCAAATCGTCGGTGGGCGTTATGGACACGGTGGAGGTTATGGACCAAACCGACGGTGGGGGTTATGGGCACAGTTTAAATTACGAACAAACCCGACGGTGGGGGTTATGGACACGGTGGAGGTTATGGCCCAAATCGTCGGTGGGCGTTATGGACACGGTGGAGGTTATGGACATGGTGGGCGTTATGGACAGTGGGGGTTGTGTCCTGGCCCCATTGGGATCAGTCGAGGCAGTAGGCACTGGTGTTTGGATTTGGAGCAGGATAGGCTTAAGAAGTGACAAGGTTTGTTTTAGCAATTAATATTGAAACATTTTAAATAAAGATCAATTAGTGAAACAATATAATACGAAGTAATAATTAAATTGATTTGAATTGATTAAGATTTGTGTAATTGTAAAAATTCAATTATCAATACCTGGTTTGGTCAAGTTGAGGATTGGATTTGACGTTTAATGTCATTGCAAGTAAAACAAATTTTGAAAATATAATTTTATTACGTCAATTAAGATAACTAGATTTTGATTAACCTACCCTAAAAATAAGAGTTCTCGATTATAAAAAAGTAATTATAGTTAGCTGAAGTAGTATTTGCAAATAAAAAGGACAAGCTTTAAGAAAAATTATTTACATGCTAAATGTTATATAGCAGATATAGATACAAGCATCACACGTATCATATCAATATATTTAAAAAATTGAAGGTCGATTATAATTTGAGGGTTAAACAAAAATATACAATTTCCATATCTTGGAAACAGAGAAAAAATAACAATTCCGTAATTTTATAGGTTCTGTAATAACTTTACTGCTGGGTGATGATAGAAGTACACATTAAAGAAATTTTTCCATTAACCTTGTGGACTTCATCAGTCCGTTTTAGAAATGTCATTAGATGGGATTCAAATTACATGGAGAATCTGTCATTGTCGTTACGGCTGATGGGCCAAACAACACAATACCAATTATTTTTATGCTGAACCACGGAAATGTGCACTTCTTATGGAACTGCAAAGCAACAACAAATTTGAGTATCCATCTACTAAAATATAAAATTTCCACGAATTAAAGATTATTGAAGTTACTAAAATACTAATCCGGAACTGTAAAGTGAATATGATTCTTGTTGAAAATTCTCACAATAATTGTGTTTTGTTTGTCGGCGCATACGTACAAACAAAGAATTCAATTGCTTTGAAGTATAGTATGATCAAAAATTATGGTTTTTTGTTCTGCTCAGAGTGTTTAAATTTGTATCTGCCAATGTTTGTTTGTTTATTGTCCCTTTAAAGACAACTTCTTAAAAAGCTTAAATTGTTTGTTTATGTTCAATCTAATTCTGAAAAACTGTTGAATTTAGATCTATAACGAAGGCTATCAGATGAAATCTCATAAATATAAAAATAGTGTGCCATTGTAAAAACAATTCAAAATTATTAAATTTGACAATGTTGAGCTCGCCGCATAGCATTAATACTCAGAGATACTATTGTACACTAAAAAAGGTAATTCAGGAAAATTATTTTTGGCAACGTTTTCGTTCATTCAATTGTTTTCTGTTACAGCAGCCGCCCAAAATTCAGCATTTTTGCCTACGATCGTTAATATCACCAAAAGAGGTGACGTAAGACCCATACACATTTATATTAAAATAATTAGCATTTTGGCGCAACACCTTTAAGCCACTCAAGTACACACAATTTCACAAAAAAACTTGCTAGCTGCAATAAATTTTTTAGCAACTCTGTATAACCAAAACTATTTTAGCAATATGCAAAATCTTCGTACCTTCAACTTTTATATGAGCAAATTTTATGCAACTCTCGTAGTTCATGAAATATTTTCCAGCCCCGCAGAATTGCCGGACCCGGTATGCTTAGGTTTTGAGCCCAGTTGGCTCGCGCCAAGTTGGCCCGCGCCGAGTTGTCCCTGCGCCCAGTTGGCTCGCGCCGAGTTGTCCTAGACCGAATACAATATGGGCAGGAATTTATTAACTCGCATGCTTTTTAACACTTACACCTACACTATAAAATGGTCAACTAGTTTACCTCAGTATAAGACATTATTTGTTTCTAAATGTATACTAACTTAAGCATGTTACTCAGATATCACCTAAGCATACGTAAGGAAACAAAAGAAACTAGTTTAGTAAAGCGGAAACCATAATTTATGCGTTGTTTACATTTTCCAATTTTCTATTTTGCGTTTTGCATTTATTTGCGCTTCTTAAATCGTTTGATATCCACTTAAGCGTTTTGAACATTTTAGTCATAATTAAATGACACGCTTTGTCAACTGAAACCAAGTCTCTACTTTGTAATTCACTTGTTTTATCCAATTTTTCTTACGGTAGCGAGATCTATGGCCCTTCTATAACTCAGGATTCTTCTCGTCAAATACAGAGAATTCAAAATTCCTGTTTACGTTTAATCTTTGGCATTAGAAAATACCAACGAATATCATATAAACTAAAAGACTTGCAATCGTTAAATATGCAAAATAGACTTCACTTACAGTATGCTACTCTTTGTCACAAAATTATTCAAACAAGGCAGCCAGCTTACTTATATAATAAAATCAACTTTAGGACAGATGTGCATACTCTAAATCTAAGATTTAAAGGAGGCATATCTCCTCCTTTACATAGAACAGTGTTATTCGAACGGTCTTTTCAGTTTCAGATTTATAAGATCTACAATGATATACCTAAAAATTTTAGAAAACTCCATCACATCAATTTTAAAACGAATATGTATAGCCATCTATATAGAATACAAATTAGCTAAGCGTCATGACAGCTAATAACATTGATTATTATTGTTAAGAAGCAATTTGGAACTATTAGTAAACGTGCAACGACATCACTTATCTATATATGTATATGTTATTTTTTTGTATTTATTCCATTAGTTGTAGGCAATGTGTCCACGGTATATATCTACGTTATTCAAGGCGCCACTGGAAGAGCAAGCGTGGAAAACCACTAATTTGAATTGGCGCCTTGTGATTTCTTCAGTCATATTATTTATTTTGTGTTTTATCAATATTGTATTATATATGTTTTATTTGTGGTTGAGGAATAAATATATTATTATTATTATTATTATTATTAAATGTTCCATAAAAAATAATTTGTGTTGATAACAATGGTCTTCTGTATTCAGCCACCTTGGTGTAAGCATTTTTACTTTGTCCGCGCCTGCCCTCAGCAAGGTTTTTTCTTAAGTTTAAGGAGGATTTGTTTGCTTTAAAATGGAGTTCAAATATTTCCAATAAATCAGTAGCGACTTTTATTACAGTAGGTGATGGGGTTTTTAAATATGAAACACAATCACCAATACTATAATCCCTTTCTGTGATTAAATACTAATTATTATCTTTTAACACATTGTCACTACACATTTCTAAGCAACACAATTTACAATTAAAACGTTTAATAGTTTTTTAGTACGCATGTATTGTAAATGACGATTAAAATACGCTGGAGCGTGCGTAGATCGATAATTATAGAACGGCGTGCTTTTGCTTTATAGGTTGGTTACTAGGAAACAGTAATATTAATCTGACATTAATAAACTTCACAATTTTATTCAAATTTTGCAACTTTTTGAACAATATTAATTATTAAAATGGAAATGAAAGGTACAATTCGAATTATTGGACACTTTAAATCCATCTGTAGACTTCGTGGAATGACTTGTCGTTGCATGAAAGATTGCTGGAAGGTTCTGAGTCTCATCCGGCGTAACACTTTCAGCAATACGTTTAGAAACTGCAACTTTATTTACACTGGAGTCTTCAATATACGCTGACGCAACACTGGAAGACTTCCACCCAACTTGACGTTTTAATTCGTCAATACTCATGCCACTGTTCGCCATAATCGTGGCCGATGTACGCCTAAATGCGTGGCCGGTATATTTTTGAGGTTCAGAAAGATTCAAGTAGCGAGCTATACGAGAAGGAATTGCACCAATAGTATTAATGCCGACTACTTGTCTCCAGCACTTGCCATCTGCATACTTTAAAAATACTCTATCCGTTGCTACATTTTCAGGACGCAACGACAAATATTTGTTAAAAATTTTTGCATATGGTATTTCAGGACAATCAACAACCGCAAATTTCCTCCCCTTTTCAGTTTTGGATGGTCGTATATTAATCAAGAAAACGGCAGCCTCTTTTTTTATGTCAGTCAAACGCAAATCGCACATTTCACACCTTCTACAGGATCCAAAAACACCACAAATAGTAATAGCCTGAAAAATAAACTTATTACTTACATAAATTTGTCAAATTTGTCAATGTACCTTCACAAACAAAAAAGTGTTGTCAGGGGCCTCTATAAAGAATTTTCGTAGTTCTTCTTCCGTAAATGCGTATGATTTTTTGGCTTCGTAACATTTGTTGGTTGCTTTCATGAAAGCGTGAAGTTTATGATTCCTCGCCAAATCTACACCCTCTTTCAGCCTTAACATTGTCTGAAGTTTTGAGTGAATACACCACAGAGAGGAAGATTTGTATACACTCGACTGGCATAAAACAGAAAAGCAAACAATTAATTATTATACGCTCATATTATAATAGTACTAAATTTTACCATTTTCATCATGTATGCTAGCATCAGTGGTTCAGTTACAGTCGTAGAGTCTTTTTCACTCATCCAGGTTTTCAACTTTTCGTACTCCTTAATGTACGTATCTCTTGATTTAGCAGGAATTAGTTTTTGTTCAGCCTGTTCTGTTAATACCTCTATTTCGGTAGGAACTTGGTCAGAATTCATTTTTTGCAAACACGAAAAACCAAAACTGACAGTAAACAAACATTTATAAAAAAATCTCCATGCTAACGACAAAAATTTTTCATGTGACTACCTGATAAAAAAAATCAAGGCATAAAATCGAAATGGTAAAATCATTCTGAGAAAGGATCTTTTTATGAGTACTAAAAAATAGTGTATAAAACTCGTGTATAAGCGCCTTCAAATCACTTACAACATTAAAGAAAACTCGTTTCACTCGTTTTCTTCAAACTTGTTGTGCGTGCTTGAAAGGCTTGCTTATACACTCGTATTATAATATACTATTATGCACTAAATATCCAGCGAAATACACCACAGCTCATGTCTTTAATTTCCCTTCCTGGCCTTCAAAAACTCTCTCGCGGGTAACCAAAGTTGAATCAGTTTTATTGCTATTTTTTAAATTATCAATTTCTTGTAACTCCTTGTGTTGGTCCGCTTCCATATTTGATGTTGCGCCATCGTTACATTCTGTAGTTTCATCTGCTTCAGATATGTTAGAATTTAAATTAACATTAATTATGTCATCTTCGTCAATTTCGCAGTTAGTATTTTGAACAGGTTGCTGCAGTTTCACAAGCATATTAAATTGTAGTGCTTGACGAAATCGTTTGGCTGTGGGATTTACTGAATTCCCTCCTGTATACCTTAATGTTGCGAAAAAATTATCAAGCGGATCCTGATTCAGTCTGCTGGTTAGCAAAAAACTGGTATCCCTCTTGTTTTAAATCTTGCCATAGTTGAAGTACAGGTTGTATTGATAAAATGAATCCTTTGAAACAGTAGATCCCTTCGTTGACCTTTCCATTTGCGGTATATGCTTTCCAGCTTTTAACCCATTCAAGAGCTTCCATTAAATAAGTGTCTGGCCCTCCCATTTTGGCAGAAAGGGCACAACCGTATCGATTTCGATCATATAATACACGAGTATTTAAGGAGTCAAATAAATTGTTGAGTTTTTGTAAAAAGTCAGCAGTATTAGGTGCAGTAGTACTTCCCAGTTGTCCTGTTTTAACTACTGCTCTAACAGTAGCACTCAATGTATTGGAAAATATTTGGGTAGCTTATTTTACCCTCATTTTTTGAAAATTATTTGGAGTAATGTGAGCGTCCGTAATTTTCACCTCTGCTCGGGCAGTTGTGGATGCTTTATCAATTTTATAAGTATTTTCCACATCACGCCACGAAATTTGCTTCCCATCTACGTAAAAATCTTTCGTCATTAGGTTGTTTCGCACGCTTTTGATTAGATGGGGAACATCATACACCGCATACATTTTTGTATTATTAATTAAAAAGTATGGTTTCTCTTCTGTAACCCCTAACGTTGAATATGTAGCTCTGTTTGCTGCCGCTTGATCGCTGGTTATCACGCGTACTTTTAGTACTATGCTTTGCATTGCCTCGATATTTTTTAAAAGAAGTTCTTTTAAACGCTGATGTTTTATTGGACCTGAAGTTAAATAATAGCTGACGGGAAGTTTCCATTTTTGGATGAGTCCTCTTATCATAAATACTATGGCGTGAGAAGCAATGCCTGAGCTACGACCAATATGTCCCAAATCTTCAAATCCTTCCACGATATCTTGACGAACATTATATTCCAGCCCCTTTTTAATATTCATTTCGTCGAATATGAGGACACAATGTTTTTCATCCTCCGACATATTTTGAACTTTCAAAGCTAGTTTTTTAAATAGCTCTGTGTTTGTTCCTGTGGTTAGTTGTGACAACCGTGGCCAAGATTCTATTATGGATTTAGACGGCAGCGTAAATTTTAGTTTGTCCCGCAAAAAAAGATAAAGAGCTGGTGATTTATGGTACATGTTTAATGCCAATTCCTTCTCATCTTTCGTTCACGGTTGTCCAGCTTTGTGATACAACTGCATATTTATGAATATGCGTACACTTTTTGATTTCTTCTTCAGTCGATGAATAGTCGAATTTTTCACTATAAGTTTTCTACGTAGTTTATTTACTTGGTGGTGAAGCACAGTACTGGAACGACTCTTTCTATTCGTCGTTGGCGTCGGCATATTTATCATAGCCTGCAAATATTTAATTTTAAAATGAAGTTTAAGGCTGCCTATAATTTTCAAAATAACTTTTACTGATATCTTCTATAATAAGGGATATATTGAACTTTTTCGCTCTGTATAAAAACGTGGCATTTTTTTCTAAAATGGAAAGTTAACAAGATTCAAAACCACGCAAAACCACACCAACCCCCCCTCCCCCACTGTACTATTTCATGTACTAGTTTGTGCATTTAAGAAGTTTGTATTGGTTAGTAATTACCATTATAATATAAAATCCCTCATTTCTGTCCTCCATAAAACACACATATTCTTTATCATAATATGATAATAATGATATTTGACTCACCTGCACTAGAGAAGAATCTAGTTGGCTGTTGACCGTATTGATGGAGGGTCTTCTTCACTTAAGTTCAAATAACACTCATTGTTTAAATTGTCGGAAGGCACTCGACTATACACTTTTGGAACAAGCTCTTTTTTAAATAAAAGTTCATTGGGCGATGCTGGTGGAGTTACTTTGATTTGCACCAAATCTACATGTACTTCTCCAGTTTCATAATGAATTGGGACATCATCATGGACAAGCCTGTTTTTTGCGTTGTTCACAAAATGTTGTTCACTAAAGTGTGCTGCACAGATTCTTCTGTCACGTAGTTGATCTCCAGACAAAGTAAAAAGATGAACATTCCCACAATTCACCAACCATGCATTACATCTGTGTATCTCAGTGGGGAAACGAAAAAAGCTTAAATCACTGTCGTTTTTGCGATTTCGTTTGCACCCAAAATACGCACACGAAGTAGGAGCCATGGTAGAATTTAAAAAAAAACACTTATTTCAAAACAATACGGCTAACACTCCACTCGAAGGGTCGTGATCAAACAAACGAACGTACTACTGAAAACGTATAGCTTGGACCCACGATTTCAATAAAACTGAGATTTTTTAACGATGATAATTTTACAAATACTAATGACTTTAAAATCAATGATCTCGGATTGGGTAGAAGCATGAATACTAGGAAATTTGCCTGACAAATCATCACAATGCAATGTTACAATAATCTCAAATAGGTAAACTCATTTAGTTTGGTATTTTTGCTAGTGATTTAGGAATTTCAAATATGTATAATTAATATGAGAAGCTTGATTAAAAGAAACTTATTAAAACATTTAGCACGCAAGAAGGGATAAGAATCCTTGCTGGTCTACTGTTTTATTCGTCATGTTTTTTTTAAATGGTGTTTTGTATACTACCTATTAGTATTTTGTATTATTTTAAGGAATGTGTTATCCCCTTCCTATATTCAATACAACAAAACTATTTACTACCATGAAACAATGTCCCCCTGCGCTAATACCTGCTAAATGAATCTCTGTCACCAAAAAGGGGTAGCTTGGGAGTGTACGCTCGCGGCCTCTCAGCCGAAGATGGGAGTGGGTTACTAAGAACTAATTACCTGGTGTTGCAGGATCCGGAAAGGGCGCCACACCGTTGTCTGGCTTCAGTTTTATTACTCCCAGATGAAACGTGTAACGGCGAACCTAAATAGCTCAATAAAGAAAAACAGAGATTCGATTGAGCAGTAAATAAAAGCCAGAAAGCATTACTATGCATATAATAACCTCAGTGTTACCACATTATTTGAAGCAGCCTGTACATTTGGGTTAATCACAAATATGCAGTAAGGTCAAATAAACGTATTCAGCCCGAGTTATTCGAAATACATGATAAATAATAATGAAAATTGTGGCTTTAATTAGAACCCCCAATTTTTAATTAAATTAATTGGATTTACTAAACATCAATGAATAGGTTTGTACAAGACAAGTAAATACGTCCCCAAACGTCGCGTTATAGCATACGCTTAGTAAATGAGCACCTGCATTCGCTGCTCCATTTTTGAGGGCATTCTAAACCTGGTGAGTTACCCTTTATACAGATCTGTGTAAGTGGCGCTTCCAGTAGCCAAATAGGCCGGTAAATGAGCCGAAAGTGTGACGCTATTAACTACGTTCAAGTCACAGTAGCACCATAAAGAACATTTAAACGTTAAATATTAATTGATCGTGTCAAATTAAGCAAGAATGGATCCGTCTATAAAGTCAAATTACATTTTAACTACAAACAATGAAATTGAAATGGCTAAATACTGTTGAATAGGTCAACTCAAGCAAAATCTAATTTAGATTAACATCGGTAACATTGATTACTTAAAGCTCCATGAGCCTGGCCGTAGCAAAAGAATATTTAAATGTTAGTGACATTGAATAAACCAATACTAAATAAATACATTAAATGAAATTACACTCGCAGGCAAATTTCCTATCTAAAGTCCCCGAACAATGCAGCTCCTACGAGGTGCACGATCGCAAAACAATTCGGCGGCACTCCGGAACTCGAGTGCAAAAAGGGCAGCGCCGGACGAGTACAAGTAATTACAGCACCTTAATTTGTCGGAGCCATGATGCGGCAACACATCTTCAGACGCAGCAGGGAGCCTTCCCCAAAACATTCCAACCTGGCCGGTGAGTTCCCAACAGGGCCCAGAATACAGCACGGTGGGAACCAGGAGGTTGGGTCTGATACGGTATCACATGCAGCCAGCGATCCCCAGCGTTTGCACGGGCGATTCGCCCATGGAAAATTTGGAGGGATTTGAGCTCGCCATTCAACGTAAAAAATTGTACTTGGAACCACACTTAAGGAAACAAAAGGCTATTTACCAGACATCAAGAGGAATTCACTTGCATCAGCAATAAGTTGCGAATTGGCAAAACGTCTGGAGATTTTCGGCACAAAAATGAAGTACTTAGGACGCCATCCAAAATGGACGCTCACGGCAAAAAGGCCCAACACCGAAATCGGTTCAACTGTTCTCAAAAAATCAATAAACGAATGTCGCCTTACTTCATAACAAACCAATAGCGATCACCGGAAGATCTTGTGACATAAAATCCGCCCAATAAGTGGGTCGATATAACGATTTCAATGCGCGACGAATACACCACCTAATGGTCAAGATGTCAACTTGAAGAATTGTGCACTGCAGTCGCCGGTAAAGAACTAAGCTCAAGATGCACTTTGGATTGCCTAACTCCAGGCGCTAAAAGTTGCCAAAATTGAAATGTAACAAATGTTTTTATCATTTGTTAAATATGTTACTTTTACAAAAATTAATGCCAACCAGATAGAATTTGGCGAGGTATTTTTTCGGGTCATTAAAAACAATTAGGAGGTTTATGTTACTAGCCAATATATTGTAAAATATATTACCTATAAATATTTAAATAATTTCATTGCTTAATGAAATACTCGATGATATTTTACCTGGATGCGTTGCAGTTTGCAAAAAGACAGCAAATATTGTTATCATTTTGAATAATATATAGTACTTATTTTATTAGTAAAAAGTAGTTAAGGTGTGCGGGTTCTAATACACTTTGCATAATAGGCCCCGCCCCCTGCGGTGTATGTAGTGGGGCGTGTCTGTGGTGTGTTGTGATTGGTTGTAGTGGGTGTGATTAGCATAAATGATAATGGCGTGTTGTGTGTATCTGTGCCGTGATTGGTTGTGTAGAATGTGAATGGCGTCGATGGGCGTGTCTGTGTTGTGATGTTCATCCAATAAGGGTCGTGTATTTGGAATGTGGTCGTGTCGGCCATTTTGTGCTCCGTGTTGGGTGGTCTATCTGGTGTGTAAACGGAAAAATCTTATCTGGGCTTGCAGATGTGAGTTTATTGACCTTTGTTGGCCACGCGGTGTAGCTGAAGATCGCGCCTTGTGCGAATAATAATTAGGAGAAACTTGTTTGTTTTGTGGGGTCCGCGCAAGATTTTTGGGGGTCATTCGAGTTGGCGCTTGTTAAATATAGTTTGCTAATGATTTATTGGGGGTGTTTAGATGGCAGGATGGCGGTTGTAAAAGTTGCCCGGCGCTTCTTAGTTGATTATTCTAAGCACTTAAATGGGGGGGGGGTCTATAATTTTTTTACTAAGAAATTGGTTGTACGTTGTACATCGGGGGGGTATTAGGTTAACATTAAGATTGTTACGGGAATGTAGAGAAACCGGTGGTTCGTCGCCGTCAGCATCGGTAGGTAGGAAAACACATTTTGAGACAAAATTATCGAAATTGAGGGCGAAACAGGTGCGTTTGCAGGAAGCTGTTGCCACAGGTGCTGGTGGGGTTGTTGGTGGTGGCGATAATGGCAAATTTGTGAGGAATCGTGTACAGTGGAAAAAATATAGAGTGCGTTTAAGGGTCGAATACGAACCGGTGCGGTTTTCAGCTATTCAAAAGCGTATAAGGAGATTCATAAGAAAAATGAATGTAATTCAAGTTAATTTTGTATTTTATGGAGATTATATGAAGCCCGAGGATCCCGATTCATTAACGACAAAAATTTTTAATACGAAAAATTTTAAAATTTTGTTAGGCGGTAATATTAGATATTTATGAATCGGCTGTCAATGAGATAAAACAAAAGATGGTAGAGTTTCAACAATCGGGCAGTGGTTTTACTCTGGTTTCGATAAATTATTTGTACGTAAATATAGTAAAATGTGGAATTTTACATTCGTAGGATTGTGGGATTTGAACTGGCGCCTGTAGAGGCAAAAAAGTCGTAGTGGAATAACACAGCGTGTTATCCCACTACGACTTTCAAATATTTATCAAGTAAATTGGCTAATATTTAGCTAATTTAATAGTAGGGGGTAATTATAGGTCAAATATAATTTAAAAATAGTCATTATAAGATAGATTTCCTTGCTGCAAGCAACCTCGGCGCAAACGGTATAGTAATGATGTTGGCGATGTCTTGTGTAATCGTTTGTTTTGCTACAATATCAGCAGCGGCAGCTGGTAGTGCTAGTATTGCATCGATAAAGGGACGCCGGCTAGAACACTTTAATTCGCAACATTTTATTAACGGTACTACGACAATAGAAAGGAGCCGCGATGGTAGTAGGGTCAATATGCATTTGAATCAGGCCAATTTTGAGAACGAGTCAGTGCCGC
The DNA here is from genome assembly GCA_940337035.1 of Agriotes lineatus. Taxonomy (NCBI): domain Eukaryota; kingdom Metazoa; phylum Arthropoda; class Insecta; order Coleoptera; family Elateridae; genus Agriotes; species Agriotes lineatus. The sequence continues at coordinate 59,871 of CALNHX010003866.1, read as the reverse complement.
TACTAAATTATACCGATTTCTTTAATCGCTTGCAACAAAGTCGATTAGATGATATTCGTCGTCATAGTATGCCTACGGCAATGCAACCCACACTAACTACGGAGGGTAGTACTATATTTCGCGACAGTGATGCTGCTACAACGAGGAAACGTGAAATAGAGTGTGGCGACGATAAAGTAGAATTGGAGTATTTGCAATTTAAATCTATTTCTCTGGAAAATAATTTGACACGTCTAGCCATTGATTGCGAGTTTACATTGGCGAAATATGATGAATGTAAACGCGATCGCGATAGTTTGGAAAAGAAATTGAGTTTTGTAACTGAATCTTGGAATTCGTGTAAAAGGTTTTGCGAAGCTCGCTGAGTAGTATTGTAGTAGTGATGTCGGCAAAGAAATCACCATGTGTATTACAGGAGAGGAAATTATTTCCACGCCTTTACATATTCTAAGAAAATATTTTGTTAAGGATATAGCTAGAGAATTTAATAAACTACCTAATTGGCTACAAAAAGAATTTTGCGATTATGAACACTGTTGGGATCATTTTCCTAACGTAAAAGAAGGTGCGACAGGAGATGTATTGGATGGTGTCCCGATGCAAAAATTTCAATGTATTTCATGCATACAGAAGAAAAGAGTGTCGGTGGTGGCTGCACCAAAAGAGGGCGATTATTATGAAAAGGCTCATTTACAGACTTAGAATTCAGTAATGGTCATTATGTTCCGACTGCAAGTTCTTTACTTGATTCTTGTTTCTATAAACGATAATTTCTTAATTGTCCATCGGCCCTTGGGGATCGGTCACAATGCATACATGTGCACTGCGTGTTCGAATAATGGAAATGTAGAAAGGAATTGTTCATGGCCATCTGAGTGGATAGCTATGCAATTAATATATATAAATGAAAGTCGTGTATATGCGTTTAGCAGAAATTTGCTTAACAACAATAGTCAAGCTGCACCCGATAAGTCTTTACTTTTCTATAAAATTAGGTATATATTGTAGTGGATACGTGTGGATAATTTTTATCTAATTCAAATATTGAAACTTTAACTTGAATTATACTTCACAATATACATGATTACTCTATCTCAGGATGTGGTTCGCCAAAATCTAGTTAGTTGTTTGTTATCTTTATATTCTAATATTGAATTATTTTATATAAGTCGCTTGCTGTCAAATATTATGCAAAACACAGCATTCAATGACATTAATATGACAAAACAAATTTCCTTACAAACGGTTTTGACTGTATGATATTACGATAAGTATTCAATTATATCTTAATAAACTTTTCTAATTATTGCTTATTTCAGAATTACCTCAAAACAGTTTAGTGTTCACCCACCTGGATTTCTTACTTTGCAGACCAACTCAGAATCACCTTGGTATGATCCTGTCCTGCTACCTGTAACCCTTCACTCCTTTGCTACGACACACTGGTCACTATCCAACTGCCTCCTTATCCGCAACACCTCAAGATACTGGCTATCACCTATTCCTTCTCTAGCCCTGCACAACTGTCACTCCTGCAATCTCCTTCTGTCCAGCTCCTCACGGGTCAGTTTATTTCCTCATATAATTGTATATTAATTGTATACTGCCTTAGGTCCATCCATTTCCATCCACGTCATCAACCGTCAGCACAATCTAACACCTCCAAGATCTCCCCTTTGTCGATACAGTCCAACTGGTCTCCTCCAACTGGTTCCAATCCAATGGGTCTCCGCTTCCTCAGGATACGTCCACGAAAAACTCCAACCAATAATAATAATCCTCCAATTAATGTAAATCCTTGTCCCTTGTATTGTAAACTCCGTCAATTATATCCAATTCTTATTCTTCTTGCTTCTTTTACTTGTTAATATTGTAGTCATACCATATCATACATTTATTTAATTAAATTTTATTTTCTTCTCATATATTTCACTTGCTTTGGTTTTGTACACATTTATTAGTAACCCTTTTATATTAATAGTATTTAAAATAGAATAAACAGGCTCAAATTTCAAATTTATTTTCACCAAACTCTCATTTTACACGTTGTTTTTCAAAGTTGTTATTCTAATAATCATTCCAATTTTTTATCCTTATCCTAGACTACCATTATTCCTGCCTGCTAAGTTATAAATAAATTTGAATGGTGCTTACTTTATAAATTGTTACAAATAGAATTTTATTCTGTCATACTCAACATCCAACCTTGTATTTATTATTAATTTTTTATATCTTATCGTTTCAGTATAATTACTGTCTTGAACTTTTCATTTTTTTAATTCATGTAAATAAATAAGTGTATTTAATGTCATACATGACCTCTATATACCATAGCAATATATTCTAATTTTATGCATCTTGAGACCCGTTGGAATTCGTTAGTATGGAAACTAGATACATATAAGCTACGTAATGGTAATGATGAAAATAATTGGGATGGATTTACTCTATTTTCAATTTCGATGGTTTTGATACAAGTCACACTAGTGTGCTCTTATTTCGGACATAGGCCATTGGTAAGAATAGTAAGAAGTTTCGGTTAATAGACGAGTTACAGCGGGGACGTACGTGACGTAATAACACAAGTAAATTTTCCGAAGTTTCACAAACTTGATTTTGCAGGCTTCAACAGGCTCGTAGCGCACAGTCCAAATGGTCAACGCAATACGCTTGAAGCTTGGCCTTGTTAGTATGTTGATTATTTGCAAAAGGCGTAGGTGAATGACCCGCGCCAATAGGAGTTTTGTTTTGCATCTATAGCGTAGCTATTTAGTGCGCATGTACTTCAGCAATTATATTTATTTAGATAGGTACTAGCGTAATTAAATTATATAGTAGTTTCAGTAGTAAACTGCCGTTGCAATTTATTGTCGTGTCATGGATATTGATAGTCATAGTAATCTCGTATAAGATGGTAATATCAGGAGAAAAAGTGCAGACGACGATAGCGAGCAACAGTACTCAAAGCAAATATTTCTATTAATCTCAAGCGTGCAGTACAATTTGGGGCAAGAACCACATGTATGGTGTGAGCACACACACATTGTTGCGGTCGGATTCATTAATGACACCAAAGAAGCATTTATACCAGCGTTAAAAATTGAATGTGTAGAAAAATTTTGCGCCGACAAAGAAGTGTTAATTAGGGAACAAGATTGGAACGCTTTATCTACTTGCTACGTCGAATTACAATTTCGCAACTTTTTTCGCACAGCAAGTGGATTTTCTGGCTTGCAAGCAAAAGTTCGCGTCGTCACTGTAAACGACCGCGTTGCCTTAGAATTTAAAGTTGATCATAGTCAAAAATGCGTAGGTATTTTTGTAAACCATCAAGTGCAAATATTGGAAGAGCAGGAATTTGCTAAATTATATTATTTGGGCGACATTATCAATAATCACTTCCAACGCTTACGCGATTTAAATTTGGATTTGTTTTACAGAAAGTGTATTTATAAACTTGTTAATATGCTAGAGATTTCAAATAATAATCACCAACACAACTTGCACGACAATATTTTGTACTGAACCGAAAATATGAAATTTTGTGCTGTTGATCGATTATCAACGTTTGATTTATATAACTTCTTGGCCGTATTGGAAATTATTAAATTTTATCCAGATCAACTAGTTTACGATGTACAGTGCGCCATCCCACCGCCATCGCCGATTTTATACCAATCATCAGAATTACCTGACAGCGAAACATATGTATAATAAACAAAAACTTGTAATGTTTATTATGAAATGTGAGCAATTGAAAAGGGACATTAATAATTTTTATATTAACAGCAATTTATCGATAGAATTTATGTCTACTATACTAACAATTATGACCTGCACGTTAAATTATCGCAACTAACCATAGACTAAGTTTTTATATATAATTGTGAACATAATGCCTGAGAGGCTGGATCAGGGTTCCGTTACCTTGCGCTAGTTCTATCCCTCAAGCACGTAAACAAGACTGTGTTTACGTTTTAAACCAATGTAGTCAATGGTACTTGAAAGGGACGACAGTAAAACCACCCCATTGAGACGCAGCCTCACGTCTCGACAGTATTATGGCTTGGTAATGGGGTAGTGAATGAATCAAACATTAAATGCAGATTGTTTTATTATAAAAATAAACTGGTATTTATACAAAACTAAAATGCTTAACGAAGTAACAATATCAAAGTTCATATGTACAGTTTACTGGATCAGAGCGTTTACAATTACAAAATAACAGCATAGCAATTCTGCAGTTTTTATTTCCTGCTAGAGCAAAGGTCGCCTGTTGAACTTGCCGCTGTAGGTCGCTTTTGTGCATGAGGTGCAGATTTGCAGTTTTCCTGGTCTTTAACTCGTTTGATTGCGTAATAGCACTGGGTTTTAAATTATGAATAATGTTCCGTAAATTTGGACTGAAATTTATGTATATATGTTTAATCTAATTTAAACATATTAAAGTTAGTAATTATGAGGCAAAGACGGGTGATTGCAACATTAAAATTTTCTTGCTAATAAATTGGAATTGCATTTAAAAACGTGCGACTGGATTTCGTAAATTTTAGAAAATAAAATTTATGTGTGTTTAAATCAAGTTTAAACATATTGCCAATTTTAGGCTGAAGAAAAAGAAAAGGAAAACTATATTGTTTCTTCCACATTAAGGATTTTTAGAGGATATTCTTCTACGGCTGACTGGCGTTGTTTGGATTGATGCTTCCTTCGGTTGATCCTTTTCCGAATGTAGTAGAAGGCTCCTATTAGAATAGCCCCTCCCAATAGGCTGCCTGCGATCCCACTGGATAGATAGGAGTGGTGGCGGATGGTTTTCCAAGTAATGTCTTTTAGGTGCTGCTGGAATTCCAACTGCGAAGTTTGTAGATCCTCGAAGTGGTCTGACTGTTTTAGTACTGGCTCCTCTGCAATTTCTGAAAAGGAGTTGGGTATTATTGTGTTGGTAAAATTGATGCTGACGGCCTTGGAATATCCTGCTAGGATCTTGAATTTCTTGTTATGCCTGGGGGTTAAGGCGGCTTTGGAGAGCTCATAGATTTCCATAGCGGGTAAGGTAAATTTTCTTTTGCGAGTTGAATTTCATGTCTAGGCAACTTTAGATACACCTCTTTGCCTTCAATGGAAATGTCGAAAGCGGATTATATCGCTAAGTACCATATCTGTTAATCTACTACCTGTGAGGAACCTTCTATTTAAAACCAAGTTAGCCCAATACATCCTTACATTTGCTTTCGAATCACCAAATTAAATAATTTTAACTGAAATCTTTTGATGCAATTGATATGTTGTAATCAATAAGTTGGGGACTAATATAATTAACTATTTATAGACAGAATTCTTATGCTTTTCGCATAGGTAATTAGTAGACGAATTTGAAAACATCAATTACTATTATAAATGAGAGATGACTGCTACGCTAATGATCCTTATCTGTATTTAGTATCAGCTACGGAATTTCGCCCTTTGTTTGTACAGGTACGTATGCCAATTTTACCTGGTTATGACCAAGCAAGTAAACGGTATAAGGCGATCTTGCATTTTGAAATAACAATAACCCTAAAGTTTCCAGAATCAACTATTGTAATTTATTTCGCAAAGTGGAAAATGGAGCATACATATCTTTCGCATAAATAATTTTTAACAAAATACGTTCAAAGCATGAAAGCTTACATAGCTATATTTTTATAGTTTAAGTTCTATCAATTTATCCAAAACAAACTGCAAATACATTGATATACTTGACGTTTTTTTATGATGATTTATAGTGACACCAGGTATATTAAAAAAAATAAAAGTGATTGATAGTAGTAATCAAATTACAGGAAAAAAGAGAAACTTTTCGTTAAAGAATTCCTACGAATGTAGATGTAAAGCTGCAGCTATATCTTATAATACTAAAGGCAATTTTTTATGTCAAATTGAAACATCTATAGTCAGCGAAGCTCCTGGATATTTTACTAAACAACTTTTTACGCCACGTCAAAAACAATATACTGCAAAATTGAACAGCAAACGTTAAGTACCTATAATGGATTATATGAGTAATAAATGTACAGTTAAGAAACCTCAAATAATTATGTATTTTAGGGAAATCTTTTAAAAGGCGAACTTTTGCTACAGTTAATGAAAACTACAGATTAGAAGTAGAAAATAAAGTAGAAGACATGGATTCTGAAACTTATGAAAAAAATCTGTAAAAGGCTTTACCCAGAACTTACCTCATTGACATTGTGACACTAAATAATTTGAAAAATCAAATTAAGTTAGTAGTAAAAATTAGGGATGTCGTACCCGGTCTAAAATGAAACCCGGGTACCCAAAAGCACTACCCGGGTAAACCCGGGTACCCGAAATGTATAACAAAAAAGTTAGTGTATATCTGAACATCTGAGGTAACTACTATTTCATTCTTTTACGGCGCGAGTTTTAAGGTGTACTAAATTAAGATAGTACCTACTCACCAATTCAAATTGCAAGTCGTCTGTTATTCGTAAATATTTTCACACTTCCAAGTGCTATCAAATTCAAGTAGTACGTGACTTTTGGTGCGAAATTGGTAGCAGCATCAACATCACACAGAGGATGTTTTTTTACTTCACCCATACTGACGCGAATTAATGGTAGGTACTATTGACGGGTTGAATATTTCCGTGAAGCGAATTTATTGCCTTATATGAAACAAGAAACAACATTATGTGGTATGGATGGGGTGATTCTTGTTATTACTGCATGGTTATGTTTTTCCACAACTTATTCCTATTGTTTTTAAGTTTTAATTTAAATAAATCCTGCAGCAGAGCGGAGCATCTGTCGCCGTGGGTTATGGTGTGACAGCTGCTGCTGTGGCCTGTGCTATTAGCTCGGGTGTTATATACAGAATTTGAACGACACCTTCGAATTTTTTTAGCATTTCCTTGCACCACTTGACGCGTGCCGACATGCCGATCTGATAATAGTAATTTTTTTATTAAGTGCGCGAAATGAGTGTTTTTTATGGCGCGTGAGAATGTCAATTTTCAAAACACGAATTTTGCCACGAAATACAAACAACGTTTTTACTACAGCCGTCAGAATAACAGATTCTCTGCAACAAAATCATACGTATATAGCAAATAAGTAGAGTAATATTATTATGTGCGTAACGTTTTATATGTGTTGTAACTAAGGAAATGGTGTTTGTAATAATAAATTTAAAATCTAGTGCGTAATAGTTATTTACTATACAAGTGGGATAACAGCATCATTAATATACGTGTGTGTAAGTTACAAAATTTTATCTACTCTAGTGGGATAAGTAACTCATTACGTCACTCATTTGACACTATTTCAGTTACGTAATGAAGCTCATTACACAACTCAGTTGGGTAATGGTTTCATTATGCAGCTGAGTTGTGTAATGAGCTTCATTACGTAACTGAAATAGTGTCAAATGAATGACATAATGACATTTGCCTACTAAAATATTTTTGAAAATGACAGATCTGACATTTCTCTTAATGCACTTTTCTCAATTTTAGGCAGTCGTAGAAAAAATTTTGTACAATACATGTGTGATAATGCATCATTAATATACTTGTGTGCTTACATACACGTATATTAATGATGCTGTTATCCCACTTGTATAGTAAATAACTATTATTTCCGATCTAGTGTGTGAAACGCAATTTCACGCACACTTATTGAAACGTTAATGTCACTTTTATGTGTCAGTTGTAGAAAAAATCATTTCACGCACAGCATCGATATTTTTCGCGACAACAGAGGTGGATGAACGACCTTCGCGAAGATAATCATCAAACGTTGATCTTCCACGCTTGAATTCTGCGAACCATTTGTAAACCGTAGTTTTGGATGGTGTTTCATCCCCAAATAACGAACTAAGTTTTTCTACACATTACTGCGGTGTTAAACCGTATCGACATTCATAAAAGATCATCACTCGAAGATCACGATTCGAAATTTCCATTTTTCACACAATTAGTATTCTGTCAAATTCTGTTGAAACGAAACTGCTCGGTTTGAAATCGAACTGTCAACTGAATTATAGATTAATAACGTCAAATTTTACGAATATGACAATTGCAGGACGCTGGCAATGCAAGGAGTACTCGATTCCGCGAACTTTAGCAGTGTACCTCGTATAGTAGTGTAAAAAATAATATATGAACCACTGTTGAGAAGACTATTATATCCTTGCACTTGTTTTGGTTAATTGGATTTTGATCATCATTGAATATCTTGGAGGTGCAACTCTTCTAGGATAAGCTCTAAACAGTTAGAACAAACTACATGTAAATCTATAATTTAATTATTGTTTTAATAAATTTAGAAATGGAAACTGAGTAATTATTTAAAAATAACTAATGTATTGCTTTTTATTGGTAATTTCACTAAGTCAACACCCTTTGTTGCAATTTTGAAAACATAAGCCATTCACAAAAACAAAAAAAGATTAATTCTGTCTTAGCTGACAATTTCAGTAAATTTCTAATTTCTATACAGGTAGCCGACTTCTACTAATAAAATAATAAGTTTCTGGTCAACAAATGTATTACAATGTTGTTTAAAAATAAAATAAAAGTTTTCGATACACTATTACAGAAGATAATTAATTTTGTCATTGTAATTATACCGAACTGTTACTCAAATTATTTTTGCATAAACTAATCCCGCTCAGTTGTATATCAGGTAAAGTTAATGACCTGTCAATCACTTATAATCCTCAGGTAGTCAAGTTAGAGATTGTCATTTGGGTTGCCTGAATTTCGAATATATCCTGGAAACCTCCTCCATGTGAAATACTGAATCGACGATTTTGTATAGTTTTTTCACGATTCTAATTGTAAATAATTATTTAATAAAAATCCCTCTCGACAAGTTATTTTAAATTGCATTAACATTTTTACTTCGAGACAAAATTTTCAATTTGTTGGCGTAATTTTGTTATATCAACAAAAGGTTAAAAAGTAATTAATCTAAATATACGGTTATCTAATAACTATAGGTAAAAAATCATCTGGAAGTACCAATTATGTTGCAATTACCAACATACTAAAGCAAAGAGAAATTTTATAAATTAATTCCTATTCTTGTAATCGTGAGCAATAGTTTATCAATTTTGTGCTCTGATTCTCACAGTTCGCCGCGTCTGTCCTAAGAAGCCTTAACGTATTCTTTGTAGTTTGGATGATGCAGTCTGACGAGATTTGAATTACACCTGTAGTGTTGACAGTGATTTCTTCCCTATTGCCACTGCAAGTGATAGCTATTCGAGTTGGCTTGTTGACTACAAACATCCAGGTGTTTTCCATGTATAGTTGTTTCCAAATAATGGACTGAACCTGATGTCTTCGTAGGCTGCATTGACTAACTTCCGTTCGATGATATATATCATCAATGATGCAATTTGGGTTATTTTCAATTCCTTTCACGACTGTTGGACTGCAGATATACGTGTTTGGAGTAATTTGGAGATTTTCTTTGAATTCCTCATCTGTCTCTTGAAAGTACATTTGTAGGTTGTAATCTACAGCGAAAATCCCTTTTGGTACGTCGATCACCCAGTAGGACCCATTGTTAATTTGGAGAGGAATTGGTGTCACCTTGATTAAGGTATATTCGGTTTTTTCTACTATGATGAAGTATCCTTGGACGTTGATGTAGATGTCATCATGTCCGATGTCGACCTTTAGGATTGGCGTCGGTAAAATTTCTAAGTTTGGCGAGAGTTTACTGGTTGCATTTGCGAGGATTTGCTTGATTTGGGCAGGTGTGATTAACTCGTAAAAATTACCTTGTTGGAAATGAACGTTCAAAATGTTTGTGTGGTAATTGCACAGTTCACTAATAACATTTGTGGCGACTTGATAGACACTGATGATGTGGATATTTAATCGGTTGGAGTCGGTTGCCTTATACCACTTGTCCATGTTGTTGATTGCCCTGATTCCTTGGTTCAGCTTCTCTTGAAAATGTTCCAGTTTCTGATCGATTCGTTCTTCGGTCTCATTAAATCTTGAAAGTGCTGACAGCAAGAATTTGGATTGTTGACTGTCCATTTTTATTAATTCCTGTTGATTTTTGTCGAGTCTATCAATATCTTGATAGACTTCGTCATTTACTCCGAAAATTGACGTGAGTACAGTCCCAAGCACTCCTCGTTTCTCTCGTCTTGTTATGATATCTTCCATGCCAGTTTTAATCCATTCCATATGCCCTTTTTGTTCCAGAAGATGATGCACCAATGTCTTGCATAACGTCTCTTCGGACAGTTCTTTCGCAGAGTTGCAGAGGTCGTCGAATTTGTCCACCATGTCGGTAACTGTTTCGAAGTCTTCTTCGATCTTCCCCCTTTCGAACTGGATTTCGATCCTGAATGTTCCTCGTTCAATCTTCCCGTGTCCAATATGCTCTACATAGTACCCGCTGTCTGGTTTTTGTATGTTTAATTCTGCCTTACTCAATGTATTTGTAGTAAGGAGAGTAAATATTAGTAGAAACATTTTCCATTTGGACGTGACAGTTTTCTTTGGTGCTGGGAAGGATTGTGTGTGGGTGCTGTTGGCCGAAATTTTCTCTTCAGGCTCTGGTTCCTGCGATTCTTCGTTAGTTGGTAATGGAATGATACTGCCTATGGAACGTTTTAATTGATGTCCTCCTGATTTCTGGATGGTTACTACTCGTACTGATCCATCGGTTGCAGGATGAATGTCGGTAACTCTCGCTAAGGGCCATTTACTAGGATTGATATTTTCTTCTTTGATTAACACTAGGTCACCAACTTTTATATTCTCCATCGGTTTCTTCCATTTGTTTCTTTGCTGTAATCCATGAAGGTAGTCTGAGCTCCATGATTTCCAAAAATCTTGCTTGATTTTTTGGATCAATCTCCAGCGATTTGACAAATTTGTTGATATTGGTGTGCTGATTGGGTCCGGTGGTGAGATTATCTCTCTTCCTATCAGGAAATGGCCTGGTGTCAATGCAGTGGTGTCTTCAATATTGTTGCCTTGTGGGCACAGAGGACGTGAGTTTAAGCAGGCTTCGATTTGGCAAAGCAGAGTTGTTAATTCTTCAAATGTTAGAGTAGCGTTGCCAATGGTTCTCTTCAGATGATGCTTCATTGATTTTACTCCTGCTTCCCATATCCCTCCGAAGTGTGGGGCTACTGGGGGATGAAGTGCCATTGGGTACCAATGGTGCATAAATTTTCTTAGATAACTGGGCCTTCCATTGCTTGACGGATTTCCTTCTCCAAGACCTTTCTTGCTCCAACGAAATTCGTTCCGTTGTCGCTATAAAGATGTGCACAGCATCCTGTTCGGGCGATGAACCTCCTGAATACTGCTAGGAAGCTGTTAGTTGTCATGTCGCTGACGGCTTCTAAGTGTATTGCCTTGGTTGATAGACAGACAAAAACAGCAATGTATCCCTTGGATGAAGAATGCCCTCTTCCTTTAGATGTTCGGATTTGTATTGGACCGGCATAGTCCACTCCGGAATGGAAGAATGGCGGGGTTGAATTGACTCTGGTTGGTGGAAGATTCCCCATTAATTGCTGGGCTGCCTCTGCCTTGAATCGGATGCATCGAAAGCATTTCTTGATGCTGGAGCTGACGGCTTTCTTTGCGTTGATGATCCAATATTTTCTTCGGACATAGGACAGTGTGAGTTGAGTGGGTGCGTAAATGTGCCTCATGGATTATTAATTTGGAAACATGATTGGAATAAGGAAGGATAATTGGGTGTTTTTCGTGGTAGGATAAATTTTCTAGTCTTCCTCCAACACGTATGATTCCATGTTGATCGATGAATGGATTGAGATTTGCGAGTTTGTTGTTGGAGTTCACACATTTTCTCTTTTGGATTTGAGATCCTGTTGCCTTCAAAATAGGATTACTTCCTTGGACGACCTTGATGAGTGTGAGGATGGTGTCTTCCATTTCTTTAACTGATAGACATCCTGGTTGAATGGGAAGACGCCTACACTTGTTGATGAATCTTCGAGAAGCGATGAATAATCTCGTTCTCGTCTTTATGAACTGTAGCTTGATGCACAGTGTAACTCTTTGCTTCTTCATTGGTTGTGGCGGTGTCTGGTTGACACGGCCATAACTCTTTGTTAATTAACCAGCTTGGTCCATCCCACCATAGTGTATGTTCCTTTAATTTCCCTGGGCTAGTACCTCTGGAGATGACGTCTGCAGTATTTTCTTCTGACTTGACGTGGTTCCAATGTTGGGCCGGAATCAGGTGGTTGATTTCGGCTACGCGGTTTGCGACGAATGTCTTCCATCTTACTGGATCTCCCTTTATCCATCCTAGTGGGACCATGGAATCGGTCCAGGCGAAGATAGATACCTTAGGAATGTCCAGTGCCGTGATTACCCGTTGTAATAGATTAGAAAGTAGTACTGCTGCGCAGAGTTCCAGTCTGGGTAGGGTTGCCTTTGCTCGAGCTGGTGCCACCTTGGATTTGGCTATTAATAATACCTTGGATTGGCCTGATGACGTGATGACTCTGGTGTAGACCACGGCTCCAATAGCTCTTTCGGAGGCGTCACAGAATCCATGCAGTTCCATTTGGGCTTCCTTTTTGGTAAAAAGCCACCTTGGTAAAGTAATTTCTTCTACTGATTTGAGTTGAGATTTAAACGTTTCCCATTTGCCTTGAATACTTTCTGAAATTGGGTCGTCCCACTTGACATTTTCGAGCCATAGTTCTTGGATGAGCAGTTTAGCAGTGATGATGATGGGTGCCAACCAACCCAAAGGATCGAAAATTTTAGCGACTTCGGATAATATGGTGCGTTTTGTGGATCCCTTTTACTTCACATCCACCTTGAAGCAAAACACGTCTTCAGATGGAGACCAATGAACGCCCAATGACTTCTTTACGCCGTCCTCACTTATTTCGAGGTAGGTTTGCTCCTTCAATTCTTCGGGTAGTTCTTGTATGATGGCTAATTCATTACTGCACCATTTGTGTAGGGTAAAACCTCCACCTTTTAATAAGGAAATTAACTGACCTTGCTGCTTGATTGCTTCTTCTAAAGTGTCGGCTCCGGAGAGTACATCGTCCACATAGAAATCTCTCTTCACAACTTCTGCTGCTAATGGAAAGGAAGATTTTTTGTCCTCTGCTAATTGGTGCAAGGTTCGGATGGCCAGATAGGGAGCTGATGCGGTTCCATAAGTGACGGTGCATAACCTGTATTCCCTGATTGGCTGTGATTGATCGAATCTCCATAAAATTCGCTGATACTCCTGGTCTTGGCTGTCCATTTTGATTTGTCGGTACATTTTCTCAATGTCCGCAGAGCAGACGACCTTGTGAGTTCTCCATCGGAGTAGAATGTCGACCAGCTCTTGCTGAAGTTTCGGTCCAGCATACATAACTTCGTTTAAGAATTTTCCAGAAGATGCCTTGTTCGAAGCGTCGAAGAGGACACGGAGCTTCGTTGATGAACTTGCTTCTCGAATTACGCCGTGGTGTGGGATGTAATACTTGCCATTGTTTTCTTGTTTCTTTTCTACTCTTTCCATATGTCCTAGATCCAGATATTCTTGCATGAATTTCTTGTATTGGATTTCTAGATCTTGGTCTTGTCTCAGCTTCTTTTCCAGATGTAGTAATCTCGCCAATGCCGAGGCTTTGGACTTTCCCATGCTTACTGGAGTTTGCTTAAATGGAATCTTGACTATGTATCTTCCATCCTGGTCTCGCTGCACTGTGTCTGTGAATTTATTCTCACATACCTGGTCGTCTGGGGAAATTTTTCGTTGAGTGGGAACTTCTTCTATGTTCCAGAATTTTTGTAACTGTTCATCTTCTTCAATTTTGGCAACCATGCTGTTGACTTTAATGCTGTCTTTGTGTTGTCTTCCAATGGTTCCAGATAAAATCCAGCCCAGCTCGGTATTTTGTCCCAAGATGCCATCCTTTGTTTTAGTGATTCCTTCTAGAATTATTTTAGAATATTCTTCGGCGCCTAGAATTATATCTATAGGACCGGGTCGGTTGAAAGTTGGATCGGCGATGAAGGTATTGCTCCAGGAATCTATATTTATGTTTGGGACGGGGGATGAAGGCATGGTTTTGGTAAGTTTAGGAAGTATTAGTAAATTGACAGGTAGGGAAAAGGTACTTGAAAATCTAGGTGTGATCAAACCTGGGATTTTCCATTTGGCAAAGACTGGTGATTGCAACATTAAAATTTTCTTGCTAATAAATTGGAATTGCATTTAAAAACGTGCTACTGGATTTCGTAAATTTTAGAAAATAAAATTTATGTGTGTTTAAATCAAGTTTGAACAATTGTATAAGATTATGTTACATTTTTGTATGTTTGCCAATAAAGATAATAAATGATTTATCACATGCTAGTGTTTTATTTCTCCACCCAGCGTAAGAGTAGGATAGTAAGAAACTTGGTGCAATGTTGTTCACAGCGACTACCTGACAATCAGCATTAGCAGAAAATTACATTATCCTAGAACCCGATCGACCTCAGAATTTGCTAGTGTTTTGGCAAAACAACCTTTTGGCGGTGTTAACGCACTTATAGCGAGGCTGATGTGTTTCAAGGTCATCGCCGTCGCGATTTGATTCTGGACGGAATTTTGGCGTATATAAAAAAAATTATTTTCATGTCGAGCTCAGAAGTTAATTAGTTAATTCTAGTCGGCGTTAACAAATTGCAAGATAGGGATTCTGGAAGTTTTACTATAAAAAATGTTGTGCACGACGTGCGTAGAATTAGCATATAATTGGCCTAACGGCTGTTGGCGGAGTACGGAATAAAATAAAATAAAATAAAATAAAATAAAATGTATCTGCCTGATCTGATAGTGGAATTTTAAGTAGTTAAATCGTAGCCGAATCGCAGAATTTTTTATAAAAAATGTTTTGCATGTCATCTTTCTGCTGCCGTTAAACTTTAGCAAAACCTGTAAAAATGGGCCTGTTATTTCAACTAGATACTGGCGACGAAAGCGGGGAGTGTTTCTATTAGTATACATAGGTATGGAAATTCAGTTAAATTTAAAGTGATCCAGCTGAGCACCATCTTTATATCGCAACTAAATAAAATTGATGTGATTGTGACGAAACCGAAGCTGAATCCAGAAGAACTGACAATTGGTCAGAAATGCCAAATAATTTCGTTAAAATCGGGGGTTTCTCAGAAAGGCAATTACAAGTACATCCTGTGCGAGTTAGAGGACGGAATAGTATTTTTGCCGAAACGTCTTTGTGATCTCCTAACGGCGGACGATATCGAATTAATGAACACGAAGAAAATTATGCTGATCTACTTGGGTATGGTAATTGTTGTTATTTTATATTAACCAACTCACAGGGCCGCCGCTAGATTTATTCTATTCCTTCCAAAACAATTTTAATTCTGAGCAATTATATTTACGAAACTAGAGCAACTTAAGCATATAGCCGCTTGAGCGAACAACCAGTGTAATTGGGCAAAATTGATACTTGTTTTCCAATATAGTGTTATAATATTCTTTGGCGTTTTATTTTGTTAAAAGTAGGCTTTACACCCCCTAAATTAAGAGCAGGGTTCAGCGATCGAGTTAACCTCCGAGGAAGCGTAACTTTGTGGTCTAAGAGGGAAAACTACCCCTAAGACTACCAAAAGGGTTGCAGCCCCTAACCTAAGGGTTGCAATACTTTACATTGGTGGCAGCAGAACCCCTTTAACTCGGTTGTTTATCCCTTACACCTTCAGGAAGGCCGAAAATACACCCTTAAAAAACTTAGAATAGATTTTTTCACTTTTATAAAAATTTCAACACCTAATTTACATCTGCCAACCCTCAAACTGGCGGCAGAGAACAAGAGTTACTTTCGAATATCATCCCCCTAACGTAAAAACAACCCCTAGTTGAAATTTCAGCACGAAGGAGTTTTTGCAAGAAATTTTATCGGTTGGTAATACGCAGGGAAATCATAGGTTGCAAAAATTTGGCAGCAAATCAATCACAGCGTGTTAAATTAAATGCTACAACCCCCATAAGGTATTATTCAAGTGAAGGGAAGTACATTCCGGAAGGATTATAGCGAATGCCCGCAAATTAATGTGCTTTTGACAATTTTTACGCTTTTAGGAAATGTAAATAATTTTATTTTTGTGCGATTTGTTGTGTTTTTTCTACGTTTGTCCTATAGGAACAACAAATATTGGTAAGTTCTGTGTACAACAAGCAACAATAATTGGAATTCAAGGGTGCACTAGTAATTAATACAGTTCGAACGCTCTGAAATTAGCAACATATATTAATTCACCGATACTGTGCAAACAATTGGTAGGCAAATATAACAATTTTAAGAAGCATAAACAATTTTTCTGCGAATAAACTTCAACAATTGGGGATAAGATTCACAATAAATACAAGTCCGGCATCATTTTCGCAAATTAAATATCGTTTAAAGCTTTGCCAAGGGTGGCACACATAAGCGCCACATAAATAATTAAACAAAACTTTTATGGGTGTCAATATAAGACAAAATTAACAACTTAGTGATTCAGAAAGACAATCATTTTATATATTCTAACCTAAGCGTATGGAAAATTTGAATGTAGAGAAAGCCGAAGAAATTCAAATAGAATTATGGAAAAAATTTAGCGCTAATGGATTTCAAAACAATAATCCAGTGTTCACAGTTCGCACAACACAAAATACAGTTTGTTGAAATTGTGGACGCAATAATCACATTGCGAAATACTGTTTCTTTAAATTAAACTCGGAAACGAAAGCAACAGCTAGGTTTACCATTTTTAAAAGGCGTACAACACAAAATAAAGCTTGTTTTAATTGCGGTCGTAAGAATCATGTAGCACAAAACTGTTTTTTGAAGCTTAGGTAACATCCACAAGCGGGAAACAACAAATTCAAATTTAACGTGGATTGGAAAAACCATCAAAGTTGCTACTACAGGTAACGAAATAATTGAAATAGTGTTAGGTCAGAAAAATTCTATAAGCATCAGGAAAATGTTAATATTAAGGGACAACCCAATTTTAAAAATGCTAGGGCGCACAATTTTTATAAGCCGCTTGGCGGGTTTAATCAGAATAATTAAATTACATTGCGGCAGTTGCCAAATTATAACAGTACTCAGGAAATAATGCAAGAAAAAAGTCACAACACTAGAATAAATTTTAAAATTATAAAGGTACGCACAGTTAGAAAAAAAAATCAATTATAATAGTAGGTAATATACAACAAAATATTAATGTAATGACGCTAACAGTAATAGAAACTGTAAGGCGACGCTAAACTCAAGAAAGTACTATGGAAATTTAAAAAAAAGCGGGACTAGGGAAGAACTCACAATAAGGTAAACAAAAATTTTAAGTTATGCTTGGCTAATTAATAATAAAACGGTGAAAAAATTTTCCACCTGCACCCTAACAGTATGGGGCAGGGAATTAACAATTTGCGCCAATCCAAAACAATGATTAACAATTTTAAAATGCGGTACAATTAAATTAATAATGAAATAAGTACAGAGGAGGTATTAAATTAACAACAATAACGATACACAAGAAGATTATAATGAAGATATATTAGAAGAAAGAAAAATAAGGAAATATAGCTGTCAGGTACAAAAATTAAGAGATTTCAGGGATTCCAGTCACCCCAGGTAGGAGGGAAAAACGACGGAATACCCATAAAAATTGTAGTGGGAATTGTGGGTCTCAATCATCGTCAGAGGTTCGAGACGGAGGTTGCACTCAGCAACATTACTCGCTCTTGCATTCGGCAAGAGGTGGAGTGACACAATGCGAAATTTAAGAAATCTCAGGGTTCCAGTAACCCCAAGTAGGAGGGAAAAACGATGGAATACCCATATAAAAGTAAAGTTGGGAATTGTGGGTCTCAATCATCGGCAGAGGTTCGAGACGGAGGTTGCACTCAGCAACATTACTCGCTCTTGGATTGTCCATGAGGTGGAGTGACACAATTCGAAGATTCTCAAGAAAAAGCTCAAAGGAACCGAAAACAGGATCCGCAGCTAGAGAATCAGTAGGAAGGAAGTAAGCTAATAAAACCAATAAAAAGAGAGACGTCATAAAGGCTGATCACCTAGACGCAATCTTAAACTCTTTAAGCTCGATCCACACTACCGGGCTGCTCTCGGTTCGATCTCGCTCCGCTCAAATATTTATACATTGTTAGCAATGGACACATTCACACTATAGGTAACGCTCAAGCTCAGGTCGTGCCCATTGCTAACAATGCATAAAAAATTGAGCGGAGCGAGATCGAACCGAGAGCAGCCCGATAGTGTGGATCGAGCCTTAGTGCGCAAAGAGGATATTATTGGAAACAATGCCGAAAAAGTCACGGGAAAAAGTGACAGGGAACTAGGAAAAAGTTCAATAAAAAAGCCATGGTTCACAAAGGTAAAAATGCTAGGAGAAAGCATATAAATGGAAATTCCAAGGAAGTAGGCAATATTTTTATCCACAGTGTTGGAAAGCTAAGCGAAGAAGAAAATAAATCCTGCAGCAAGAATATGAAAATAAAGTAAGGAAGAAAAATTACGTAGGGATTCGAAAGAAGAATCTAAGAAAAATAAGGAAGAAAAATTAGGTAGGGATTCGAAAGAAGAATCTAAGGAAAAGAAGGAAGAAAAATTACGTAGGGATTCGAAAGAAGAATCTAAGAAAATAAAGGAAGAAAATTTAAAATGGGTAAGTAAAAAGGTACCGAATTATTAAGAAGTGTTCCAAGGAAGTAATATAAAGGAACAGGTAAATATGGTAAGTGAAAAACTTGTGTATCGAAGAAACAAAACTTAGGCGAAGAAAAAAGGAAGAAGAAATTCAAGAAAATCAAGAAAGTGCAGAATACGAAGAAAAACAAAATAAAATTATTATAAACTTAATACTACCTCCCCGTACCAAAATATATCGTGAAGCTAAAAATATAAATTTCACGAAAATAAATCATGAGGCTAAAAATATAGATTTCACCAAAATAAATTGTGAAGCTAAAACTATAAATTTCACCGAACTAAATTGCAAAGCCAAAAATATTAAGTTTAAAAATAAGCAATAAAGAAGAAACTACATAATGATTAAATAATAAACAAAATATATAAATAATACAAAAATAAACAATACAATGTTCATTTCACACATTAACAGTATTAGCATTGATTAAATTAATCAATGGTATTAGCCACACACAAGCTTAAGCAAGGCGTAAGGTAAGTATGTTAAGATAAAGATTGGTATTTATAAAAATAAAAATTAAATCAAAAGCAAATATCAAAATTTTACGAATATTCAGATAGAAATAACAACGAAAAATTATTATACAATAAGTTCTGTTAGTAAAGCGTAACAATCCAAGAACAATTCCACAATCCATTTTGTTTTAAAATTGCGTTTATGGATTTATAAATTATTTGATAATTTAATATGAGTTGGTATACTAGTAAATTTTTTTTAACACAAATAGTAGGCATGTTTTTGAGAAGACGCTTTAGTATAATATACAATTAACCAATAAAAATCATTAAGGCAATAATAAATAATAAAGATAAATAAGGAAACATAAAGAAACACATAAAATAAATATAAGAATGAAAAGTAGAAGCAATATCACAGCAAAATTGTATTCCCTGTGTGGGAACGGGGCTTAGAATATTTCCACCGCCCAGGAGTCTGGCGTGTCGTAAAAGGCGACCAAAAGACATCCCAAAATTTTTCCCGGCTAAGGAAATTCATTTTCATTCCAGATTAATTATTTTCAATCCACATTTATAATTTATTATTTTCATTTCAGACTCATAATCTCTTAAAGAATTAAAGTAAATATGAATATAAGTTATCCCAAAATTTTATTCCCTGTGTGGGAACGGGGATCGAATATTCCCACCGCCCAGGAGTCTGGCGTGTCGTAAAAGGCGACAAAAAGATATTCCAAGGTTTATTCCCTGTGTGGAAAACGGGGTTTAGAATATTTCCACCGCTTAGGAGTCTAGCGGGTCGTAAAAGGCGACCAATAGTCGTCCAAAAAAAGGAACGAATAAGAAAAAGCATAAAGTAATAAATAAATATAAAGTACGATGTTAGTACTTCAGATCTTTAACAATGATGGAATAAAAATAAATAAACACTGTCTATGGTAAAATTTTCAAGGTCAAGTTAGTAAAAAGCATTAATACAATAATATTAAAACAACTTTCGTGCCTAACCTCCAAGCATTTATTACAAGCCGAAGATAAACCAATATGCAATGAATGCGGCGTGTCACTAACAGTAGATCATATATTGCGAGAATGCAACCAGTACCGAGGGATCCGAATGGCATTCGAGGGAGAAGAATTAAAAAATATAGACAGTGCTGTTCTCATACACTTTCTTCAGCAAGCTAACCTTTTCGCTCTAATTTAGACCAAGTGCAAGAACTATTTATAGGGGTTAATAGCCAAAGCAGCTGATACTCCACAAACAATTAAAAAAAAAAAAAAAAAGAACAATTTTCTTATTCGGTACCAAAACAATAAATAATTACTAACAATATTTTTAAGGAAATATCAGGGTACAGTTACGTAAGGGAAAATAATGGGAATTAATATTAAGTAATAATATTTTAAAGCTTACTAACGTAGGAGGAATTACAAGGAAATAGAATAATAGGAAATAATTATTTAAAACATTTTAAACGGATACTTATTTGATTACTAATAATGAACAGACGAAGCTAAAAAGGGAAACAGTTATTTTATCAAATATAAATAATTTTAATTTTCAATACAATGATATACGATTAAATTTTAATTTTCTCCAAGAATTATAAACTTGTTTCTCATTTGAGTTTTAGTGGGAATGGTTTAAATGACAAATATGATTTTAATTAAGAATTATGAAATTTATAATTAAGTGATAATCTTTGCAAATTAATCTTTTTGCACTAATAATATGAATGCGAAGCTAAAAAGAGAAACGGTTGCTTAGGCAAATAGAAACCAATTTTAATTTTTAATATAATGACATGAATAAATTTTTTAATTTTTTTTTTCAATGATTATCAACTTGTTTTATGTTTCTCATTAGAGTTTCAACGTTAATGGTTGATTTTAACTTATAAGATTTAAAGTGGGAATTAGAAACATTACTTATTCAAAATTCATGTTACTGATAAGTTAACAAAAATGCTCATACCGTTGTTGACATTAATATCAAGTGAATAGTGCGCGTACAAGTTCGCGATTATAACATACAAAGGAACAAACCCAACAACATTACATCAGTATCCAGCCAGGACATAGCCGATTGCCCAAATCCACAGCAGGACTACAAGGAAAAATCATACAAAGGAATGAATTTAAGCAACAATCATTTTACGCATTTTTGGTAGAGGTTACATGAAATATAACCCAGTATGGGATGCATCAAAGTTCCTCAAAGGTAGCCGAAGGTCAATGAACCGTTGTTAAGGCACCAGGACAAGAAGAATAATGAAGCGTACATAGATATGAAAGTATAAGAATTTATAATGAAGTAATACGAAAAATATCAATTAATGGTACCACTACAGCAATAGGAAGCGTAGTAGGTGAAGTAACCGAAGACGCCAAATGCGAATGAGGATCGTACAATAATGACGATCACTCGTAGTCAAAAGTTATAGTAACTACAGCAATAAATAGGAATACGAAGGATTATTATGCTACATTAAAATTGGAAGAAAAGTAAATTAACTTAAATTCAGAAGTTTCATGCGAATATACCACAGTCATTGCCTAAATTCCAGTAATGAAGAAATTCTACGGGATTACTACAAGACACCGCCTATGACAGAGGAATCAGCTAATGTACCATGGGAAAGCAGAAGTAATATCGCAAATAAATAAAACAACGACTCAAACCTTAGTAATCGAAGAAGGAAGATATCATTTTCACCTCATCATTATATAAAATCAACCACTTTATACAGTTTTCCACCTTTAATTATCCTTTACTCTGGAGGCCGTCATGCCTGCAACAATAGCCTCTGTTGCACCATCCTTTTCCTTCACCATTGGAAATTAGTTCCAAACACAACCATGAATAAATAATAATTAAGTAATCATAAAATTACAAATATATATGATGAAGAAGATAGACGAATAGTACAAGAATAATTAATACGAACAAATAATAAATATTAATAATGAAGCCCGAAATAAATACAAAGAAGAGGTGCGAATAATAAAATAAAAATTTATAAAGGCGACAACACGAATGAAAAGTATAGAAAAGTAAGATATTGCAGAAGAGGAAGTAAACAAATTATCGGAAGGAAGAAGACAGAGCCGAAAAACAGCAGCCTACAGCCGAAGGATGACACTTCACGTCAACACAGTAGTGAAACGCGAAGTGCGGGAGTGTTTCAAAAGCAGAGTATTAAAACAAAATCAGTGGACAAATCATATTAAAAAAGAGTGTTGTGCGAAGTCGACAGCGTCACAAAGCAGAGCAATAAAAACAAGTGAGCGCAAAAACACGGTATGAAACATAAAGACACTTTAGGGCAATAAAGTAAAGAAAATGAGTCAATATAATCAGCTTTAATATTTAATTTCACTTACAAGTCAAGGGTTTTTGTTAAAAAAGCAGACATGTCCATAAGGACATGCCTATTTTTAAAAAGCGGGGAGTAGTGTAACAACCCGCAAGAAATTGCGTTATAATTATAAATCTTATAGATTTTAAGTTGTCATGAGGAAGAATAAACCAAAGCCGCCCCTGCATAAATTACAATTATAGCAAACGCGAAAGTTCATTTTCCAAGAACGGAAAGCTACGTCGTTATAATCCAAGAAGCGGTTGAATGATATCCGGTGTTAATTAACCAACAGCTTTCTCAGAATAAAGAAGTGCCGAATTGGCAAGCAGTGCAAAACCTCGTGGGATATGCAGAATTGCAATCCCATAGCGCGCGAGTTCTAATTCAAAAATGCTATCTTGCAAAACGGGACAGTACGAAAGACATTCGTTTTTGTCCCGAAAGAAAATTACCTTTTGGGGAACGCAAACTGGACAGGCAGTCTACCCGTATCCCGCGAGATAATAAACTAATTACCGGCGAAATCCGCTTTCGGGCGTACCGCGTCCCGGCGCCATGCCGCGAGCCGGGCGAAATAACTTAAGTTAAAATTGAAAGTTCTATTTAAAATTTATGTGAGCCAGTGTTGTGGCAAGCCACTCAACATTAAAGGAACAACAACCAGGGGATCTAAAATCTAGTCGAACATATTTACATTTCCTAAGTCAATTCGGGCGTACCGCGAAAAAATGAAATTAACATTCACCCTCCAAGTTCTAGCAACGGCACCTGGACTAAGGTCAGTCATTTATGTGTATTTTATTAACCAGGGCTGCTATGTTTATTCTTTCCTTCCAAAGTAAATTGATGTCATAAAAATTAAGCATAATTTTAATCAATTCTTTTTACGAAGCTACAGTTAATTAACCATTGATCAGATAGGGTAAAATTAATTTGTACTTGATCCAAATTTTTAAGTTACTTTAATATAAGTTATTTATTCTTTTGTGGGTGTTTTATTTAACCATAACTCGTAACTTAAACCCCTAAGTTACCGCACAGTGGTCAGAAGATGAGATTTCGACCCCTTAGAGCAATTAGTGATATACGGGTTTGAATCATCCCCTATATCACACAAACGTGGCAGCACGTAAAACTGGTAACCAGGGGGTTGAGAAAACAACCCCTTGGTTATAGCTGTAAGTCTCACCTTTTTTGTCCTCGTTAGTAGCTTGCTTTGGTTTTTTAATAATTACGAAATGTACATATCCGAACACGGATATCGTCTTGACCATACTAAATATGAAGAAATATGTGATGGGTGTGAGCATTGGTATCTATGCGGATAATCGGCCATGTATGAGCGTACACAACGACTAGCATATTGTCACTCAGAGTGTAGCGATTTTCTATCAGATGTGCTAGTTAAGTCTGTGGATCAATTTGTAAAAAAACAGTATAGTTTGTCGAAAGAGCAAATAAATTTGGAAATATATAACTACCTAAAATCTATTAAAAAGTTATACGTGAAAGTTAACAAAAACATAAGGAAAGAGCTCGAACGCTCATTTGAAGCATTAAAATTGCTGAGAGTTCAAACGTGCTCATTTGAAGTATAATGAATCAATAAAAATTTTATACCAATAAATATTTAGAAAAGTTCCGAAACGTGCATTTGATACACTAAAAATTTTAAACTCAAATAAAATGGAAACCGCGGAGTCTCTCGGAGAAATGAACAAAAACGTAGTCAAAATTTTGAAAAGGACATATTTGGCTTTACAATCAGCATACGACGGCGGCGGCGGCGACGCCGGCGATGCTAATATTAAACGGTGAATCAATTATTGTAAAACAACTGCAACATTACTTCGGCGATGTTTGCAAAATTGTCATATAGTGGGATCTAAGAGAAAAATTGAGAACGAATTGTCTCATAAAAAAACTCAAAATTTGGTTCAATAGACTTCTTTCGCGCAATATTCGGCACAGAAATACCATTGGATCGCGAGTTGTTTGGGAGAATTACAGATCTGCGTTTCATAGAAGAATTCATAGTGCTATCATTGTCAATCTAAGGCATACCAAAATGATTGCATTTCTTGAAGATTGCTACAAATTATTGAAAATTCGCATAACCAATTTGTTCAGCAGACAAAATACGGTACGCAATTTTAAAATTAATTTTAGTTTTTATGGCGAAATTAGCAAAACGTTTGAAGGCGACGACGCTACAGTGGTCCAGAATCGTAAAAACGTGATCGAAAATCAATTTTTCAACTATATTTTAAAAAGCTGAAAATTTTGTCTAGTATTGTTTTAAAAGTGTACCATCATCTGAGAGACTTATGACTTATTTTGAAGTTGCATTAATTTGTAGCACGCCTTTAAAGTCGCTGAAAAACAGACTATTTGTGAAGAAAAAGTTATGCGCCAAATAGAGGTTTTTGTCAGACTAATACTAGCTATTACAAAACACATTAGGACAAATTGAGATAGGTAGTCATATTAAGCATTCTTTGAACTACAATATGCAGAAATTACTTGCATTTTATTTTATACCTAGACTTCTGTAGCATCTAATATTAGAACACTAGTTTTACAACAAATATTTGGATAAAAATAGTTCTACGACACGGAAGAATTCCGAAGAATTCATTAAATGAGGTTTATCAGGTAGCATAAGGATAGGGGTAGGTAATTACAAAAGCTTGGTTTGCGCTTTTTTGCGTTTTGGGAAATATTAATTTTTTTCGACTGCGAGTACCGTGCGTTAGCATCAGATCCAGGGTAGAAAGATTTAAATCAACTTGATTTAAATCAAGATTTAAATCATGAACTGAGCTCGTTTGGATCTGATCCATCCAAAGGTAATAGAAGATTGGATTCGGAAGTATTGTCCTTACTTGTAGTTCTTGTTCCTGATCAAGAAACCGACGAAGAAGAGGCCGATGACGATTCTGACGTCTCGGAAGCATTTTCTGATTCCGACAACTGAAGATTTTTTTTGTTTTTAGACACACAAACGGCCCTTTTCAGGGCCACCAACCGATATGACAAAGAATTTCTCCTAATTCGTCATCAGAGTTAACAAAAAAAAAAATATATATATTATATATTTTGGATTTCTTATTAATTATTAATTTTTTCAAAGTCTTTGAAGGTAATTTTTGATATTTTTTTACGGATTATACCGTATCCATCACCATTCACTGTTAAATTTGACGAATACTACACTGTAGTGACCGCAAAGAGTAAATATAATTTTTTTATTACTACATATATGACATACGTCTATTTAAATTTTATTTACACAACAACATTTGGAAATCTGCATTTTAAGTAGCGTAAGGTCTGGAAACACCTGATATAATTTTTTATTTTGTGTTGTTGCTTAAGGGTAGTTTTTTATTTTTAAATTGTTTATGGCCGCAAACTAACCAAAACCAAACACTAAACAATGTTTTAACTCTAATGTCAAAAAAAATTGTTTTGCATATTGACTTATTATATTCCAGAGGGTTGATATTTATTATACAACCACAATTTTGCAATATTTTATTTTTGTGTACTTAACAAGATGTGCAAATGTTCATTTCAACTGTTGTATGTCTACAAATACATGTAATTTTTTTTTATCTTTTATGTTGTTTTTTAAGGTGTTTTTTTTATATTTTAAACCTGCTATTGGCATAACATTAACAAATACACAATATTTTAAAATATAAATCTTTTATTAAAAAACAACAATATTTTTCCACTTTCACCCCATTTTTTGGGGTTGTTTTTATCATAAAACCCAAATTGTGCATAACTTTAATTATTTATACCAAACAGCATTCAGAAATATGCATTTCAACTGTCTTAATCTCTATAACCAATAGATATGATTTTCGATCACGTTTTTACGATTCTGGACCACTGTGCGACGATCCCATTACTGACTATAAATATTTCAATACAAGAAATTTTATAATCGAAAATGCTTTTACAGTAGTGCAACAATGGTTTCAGGGAAATATTGTAGACACAATTCTAAATCAAATTAGTGAGTTTGAAACTACGGGTTTTGGGTCCTTACATGTAAACATAAACTCATGTGAACGGCTGTTTAATGCAGCAGCAGCTCCTCATATTGGTTTGCCGGAGCAAATCAAATATAAGAAAGCTGTTCTAAATTTGCCGAGCAATAATCTAGATTGTTTTTTCGTTGCTGTAGCTAGTGCTATCTGTAAGCCTAAAGACAATCCATCCCCCTTAAGTGCTTACCCTCACTATAGTACAGTTTTGAGTACAAATGGCTTTAAAGTACCAATGTCGCTGAATCAAATTCCGAAATTTGAGCAAATAAACAAAATATCAATTAACGTTTACATTGAAGATGATGAAAAATTCGAAAATGCTTTTACTAATGCCTATTTTAATTTTCATGATGATGATGATGATGGCTGCGACGATCTAAATTTTTCAAAAAGATTAGTTGAGGCAAAGCAAAGGTATTTTTGTTGGATCAAGAGTCTTTCTCGTTTAGCGGTTTCACAGATTAATAAATATAAGGCTCGATTGTACATTTGCGATCGATGCTTACAATATTTTTATAAAGAGACTAAATTATTAGAGCACATTCAGGATTGCAATCAATTGAATGAGTGTAAAATCATATTGCCGTCAGAAAAGAATAAATGGCTTTCGTTTAAAAACGTTAGAAACCGAATTGATTTACCTTTTTCCATATTCGCAGATATTGAATGTCTTTTAAAAGTAATTGGCGACAACGATCTAACATCAAAATTGTCGCCAAATGCTTGCAAAACAGTAAAATATCAAAAGCATAAGGCGTTTAGTATGGGGTACTACTTTCACAGCACTTATGATGATAATTTATCATATTTTAAGCAGTACAGGGGTAACGATTGCGCTGGATGGTTTGTTAATGAGCTAACATCGGTTGTAGATAATTATGGGGACTTTTTTTTTAAAGAAGTTCCCATGGATCTTGCCACTGTTACAGCGATGAGTCCAAACATGAATTGTCATATTTGCGATAAGCCCTTTCAATTAAACGAATAAGTTTGTAGGGATCACTGTCATATTAGCGGTCGCTTCAGGGGTTTTAGCCACCAAAACTGTAATTTAAACT
Source organism: Agriotes lineatus (assembly GCA_940337035.1). Lineage (NCBI taxonomy): Eukaryota > Metazoa > Arthropoda > Insecta > Coleoptera > Elateridae > Agriotes > Agriotes lineatus. The sequence goes on along the minus strand of CALNHX010003866.1, from coordinate 32,165 downwards.
ATCGCATTTTTCCGGTGATTCCTGAGGTATTCCCTAATTTTAGTAATTATGATTATCACTTCATAATTAAAAAAGTTGCTACCGCTGTAGACGGTAGAATTGAGCTAATTCCAATAAACAACGAGAGGTATATATCGGTGACGAAAACTTGGGGAAATTCTCAGATAAGATTTAGATTTATTGATTCATTCAGGTTTATGGATTCATCGTTAGACCAGTTAGCGTCGTATCTCAAGGAAAACGACTTCAAAATTCTTAAAAAGATTAATATAAATCTAATTTTGAATCAATTACAGTTGCTAATGCGGAAAGGCGTATTTCCTTATGAGTATGTAGATTCTTTCGAAAAATTAAGCGAAACATCGCTACCGGATATAGCTAAATTTTATAGTTCACTTACTTTGAAAAATGTTTCTTCCGAAGATTATGCGTACGCTAGTAAAGTTTGGACGGAATTTAATAAAAAAGATTTAGGCGAGTACAGCGATTTATATTTGAAAACCGATATCTTGCTTTTAGTCGACGTGTTTCAAAATTTTCGAAAAATGTACAAAGATATTTTCGACTTAGATGTTTTGCATTATTACACAATTCCCGGCTTTGCATGGGACGCAGCTTTAAAAATAACTGGAATTCAACAAGAACTCCTCACCGATATTGATATGCTTCTCTTTGTGGAGCGCGGCATACGTGGAGGAATTATTAAGCGTTACAGCGAAGCTAATAGTAAATACATGGCTGATTATGACAATCAATTACCCTCTAACTACCTCATTTCCTGGATATTAATAACATGTATGGACTCCCAATGAGGGAGGCACTACCCTTTGGAAACTTTGAATGGCTCTCCTCCGACGACATTCAAAATTTTGATGTTTGCACTGTAGCTGATGATAGTGAAACGGGATACATTTTAGAAGTGGATATTACCTATTCACAACACTTGCACGATCATCACAAATACTTTCCTTTCTTTTCGGAGAATAGAGTGCCGCAAGGCTCCAAATTTTCGAAATTAGTTACAACCCTATACGATAAATAAAAATAGGTAATTCACTACAAGATCCTTAAGCAAGGTATTTCTTTCGGCTTATCAATTAAAAAAATTCACAGAATATTAAGTTTTCGTCAGAAAGCTTGGATGATGGACTATATCGATCTAAATACTCGTTTAAGAGGATTAGCGGACAATGAATTCAAAAAGTATTTCAGCAAACAAGCAAATAACGCATGTTTTGACATAACGATGGATGTTCGTCGTAGAAGGGACATAAAATTAGTATGCAAGTGGAAAGGTCGTCTCGGGGCTGAATATTATATTTTGAAGCCAAATTTTCACAATCGGACAATAATTAGCAAAAAATTAGTAGCAATTGAATTGAACAAAACAGGAATTTTAATGAATAAACCCGTCTATGTCGGAATGTCAATACTGGACATATCCAAAACATATATGTATGACTTTCACTATAACTATATGATGCAAAAAATTTTTAATAATAATATGCTTTACACAGACACTGATTCATTTTTGTACGAAATACATACTGACGATTTCTACAAAACTAAGATAGACGATATTCATCGATACGATACGAGTGACTACCACCCACACAATATTTACGGCGTTCCCTTAGCCAATAAAAAAAAATTGGTCTAATGAACAACGAACTAAAAGGTGAAATAATAACACATTTTGTTGGATTAAAGTCTAAAATGTACTGTTCAGGGTGGAGGTTATAGTGGACTGTATGATTTTAATTTGGACATTTCAGGATACGTCTTAGGGGTGCAGAAATTAAAAAGGGGTTGCAAACCAACGGTCTCGTGCAGTCTCACACGAGATGATGTAATAATAGACTTATCTTCCGTGGTTGCAAAGGTTCGGCGAATACAGACAGATGTTAAAACTGTATTGTTTATTGACTAGAATATTTCCTATTTATATACATTAACTATGACGTAAATTACAAGGTTCATGTATTGTTTGAGGCTTTCGCGGTTACTCGAATTATTCTCCTTAGCATAGAATTTCGGCTTAGACCGCGTAGTATTTGTATATGAACACCCAGCATTTTCTGGCTTAATGTGCCTTGCACCTTGTAAAGTCGAGCAAAAACCCGCGCGATGGCCATGCTCTTTGGTGGCTCGTGTTGTTTGAGTATCTTGAGAACGAAGATACTTAGGCAGATTTGGCCGTTTTGCTGTTTGTGCATCCATATTCACTAACGTTTTGCAAGACCTTGCAGCTTGCATCATCAGAGTGAAAGTCGCACTAAGAACCGAAGGTCGGTGTGGAGCTATTTATAGTCCTCTGTGCCAGGCGCGCGGAGTGGCGTAAATAGCTCCACACCGACCTTCGGTTCTTAGTGCGACTTTCACTCTGATGATGCAAGCTGCAAGGTCTTGCAAAACGTTAGTGAATATGGATGCACAAACAGCAAAACGGCCAAATCTGCCTAAGTATCCTCGTTCTCAAGATACTCAAACAACACCAGCCACCAAAGAGCATGGCCATCGCGCGGGTTTTTGCTCGACTTCACAAGGTGCAAGGCACATTAAGCCAGAAAATGCTGGGTGTTCATATACAAATACTACACGGTCTAAGCCGAAATTCTATGCTAAGGAGAATAATACAAGGTTCATGTTATTTTTCCCCATTTTGAGCTCGCATATGCACTTGCGTGTTCAATTTCATAACAAACAGATAGCAAGTTTGCAAAATTGCAGTTTGTCGACCGGGTCACTCGACCAGTGCTGATAAGAAACGCTGACTGCTTTGTTGTAATTTCCGCATGTAACATTTCGCTTACGAAATGTATGCATATTTAATTTTAAAAGTTAAAATTATGTTTTGGTTCCTAAACATTCTGCCGAGCGACAATGGGCCGGGATGGTGTGGCTGAGGCTGTCTCTCCATTTTCTTCGTCAGGTGGCAGTGGTTGTAACCTGAAGATCTCTGACGGGTCTGGATTTGGGCGTGGCTGCGGTTTCCTGTTCTTTCTCCAGTACTTCCATAATGTCCAGATGATACAAACTGATACCAAGATACCGATTGTAGTACCAGTGTTCACCATGATGGTATGTTGATGGTGCCACAATGGATATTCCTGATGTAGCTGCAACTCGTCTTCTTCTTCTTGTAGGCGTTGAAAATGATCGGACGGTAGCAACACAGGTTCCTCCATTTGCAGTTGAGGGTGGGTACTTGTATTCTGCAAAGTAGTGTTAATAATTACTTGCATTGGTTTGTTGAACCCAGCTACGACAGGAATAGTAGTGACTAGCTGAGTATGCATAGTAGTCCGTTTGGTGTATATAGTACAATCTGGGGATATTTGGATTATGCCAACATCTTGAGTCTTCACATCTTCTCGATTCCCGCTGCATTGTACTGCTGCTGTTGTGGGTTGATTGGGAATAAACAACCATGTATTCGCTGTGTACAGTTTCTTCCATACCAGTGTGTTAACTGTAAACTGATGGACCAAACATTTGACCTTGTTCAATCGCTGGTAGATCTCATCAATGATGCAGTTCGGATTGTCTTTAATACTTCGGACTGCGGATGGCCTGCATAGGTAAAGATGTTTGTCTATTGGCTCGATCTCCTTCAACTTGTCTTATTGGATTTCAAAATAGGTTTGTTCGTTGTAGTTGATAGCTAAGAATTCCATTGGTACGTTCAGCGATGCGTAGGTTCAATTCCCCTTCTTCACTGGAATTGGAGTTGGTTTGATTAAGTTGTATTCCCGCTTCTCAGTTATGTGAAAATAACTAAAAATCTCGATGGTTTCATTATTGATGCTAACTTCCATCTTGTGCATTGGTGTGGTAAGTATCTCCAGGTTTGATGGAAGATTGGCCATTGCATTCGACACTATTCTGTAAAATTGTGATGATGGAATAAATTGCAGGATGTCTGCCTTTTTGAATTTTACATTTAGAAGTTGTTTGTACTTCTCACCCATCTCTTGTAAGTAATTGGTAGTCATCTGATATGATGTTAACACATGTATGTTTAACTTGTTGTCGTCTGTCTTTTTGTACCAAGGTTCCATCTCATTGATCGCTAGCAACCCTTCGTTGAGCTTTCTCCGAAAATTATCCAACTTCAGGGATATTCTGGCTTCAGTCTCATTTAGAGTTGCTGCAGTTGACAACATTATCCTTGTCTGATGATTAGATGTATGTATCAATTCTAGTTGATTTTTCTCCAATGATTTGATGTCATGGTAAACTTCATCGTTAAATCCGAACACTGAGGTTAGTAGCTGCCCTAGTACTCCTCGCTTGGTCTTGACATCTTGACTATACATGCTTTTCATATTCCAGATGATCTGCCGTTGCTGCTCTCTCAGGTGATGATTTAATTCCTTGCAATGGGATTCTGCCGATAAGACAAGTGCCTTGCTGCATAAGGTATTCATTTGTTGGATTGTCTTGTTTATATCTTCTTCATCTACTTGGATGCTAGAGATGTTCACTGTGACTTCGATCCTGAAGTCTCTCCTCGAGAGTTTTGCGTGGCCAAGCTCTTCAATAAATAGGCCAGGTGATGGATACTTTACTATGTACGACCCCGTGGTTGCTGTAATTATGGTGCACAACGCCAGTAAGAGTGTTATCGTTCTTGTGACTGTTGACACTCCACTACCCCTGCTTTGCTTTCTTTTTTCTTCTCCTTCTTCCTGTCTGGGTAGCGGACCGAGTTTGGTAATAGGACGCTTGAGACTTGTACCTTCCTTTTTCTTAACAGCTGCAACTCTGACAACACCATAGGTGCCTGGATGCACTTCTGCCACTCTTGCTAAAGGCCATTGATTGGGAGGACTGCTGTCATCCTTCTGTAACACTAGATCTCCCACTCTCTTCGTCTGACTTCCATTTCGTTCTGCGTTGTATCCCAGATAGGTATTTCTTAGACCATATTTTCCAAAAGTCGTGTTTCAACTTTTGAAGTAATTTCCATCTTGTCAATTTTCTACGGATGTATGCCGCCGTAGCTTGACTTCCGCCATGTAGCAGTTTTCGATGGACGTCTCTCACTATGAGTTGGGCTGGATGACTGTTATGGGGAATGAGAATGGGACGTTCTTCATTATATGGCAACATCGAATTTTGAAGTCGTCCTCCCACTCTAAGAATTCCTTCATCATCGACGAATGGTCGTAATAGTGCCAAGGAACTTTTTGTGTCAACTGAGATGTTTTTCTTCAAGGCTTGAATCTCTGTCGACCAGCTGCTTGCTTGCACTATACGGATGATTTGAATGAGACACTTGTTGAGTTCTGCTGCCATAGGGTATTCGGTTGGACACGGTTGTCTTCTACATTTTTGAACAAACCTGTTACAGTATGCAGTGACTCGCAATAACTTCTGCAATGACGAGTATTTGGATAAGATGTCCAAATCTTCTTTTGCGACGATAAACGCATGGACTTGGTGAATTTTTGCTTCTTCTATAACTGTCAAGGGAGTGTTTGTTTCCGTAAGTGGCAAAGGATTAGTTTGTAACCATTGCGGACCGTTCTACCAAATATATGATGCTATAATTTGGCAGGAGCGAGCCCTCGGGATACAGCATCTGCTGGATTGTCCTCTGAACGCACATGATGCCAATTTCCACTGGGGGTTACTTCCAATATTTCTGTTACCCTATTTGCAACAAATGGTTTCCATTTCTCCGCGCCTGCTCTTATCCAGGATAAGGTAATCATGAAATCTTACCACGCGAAGATGGAGATGCTGGGGCTGTCCAGAGCACTGATAGCTTCCTTCAACATTTTCGCTGCTAACGTTGCTGCACATAATTCGCAACGTTTTCTTCATATTTATAGGTGCAACCTTTGACTTAGCTGTCAATAGAGTTATGTGAATGCGTCCATCTTGAGATATTACCCTGCTGTGAATTACAGCCCCGTCATCTTTTTCCGACGCATCACAGAAAGCATGCAGCTTCATTTCCTGGATGCCGCTGTGGTACCCTAACCATCTTGGAATGGATATGTCTTCAACCAATGGTAATTCTTCTTGAAATTGATTCCACTCGTTCATAATTTCTGTGGCCACTGGCTGATCCCATAATTGATGTTGTAACCAAAGTTGTTGAATTAGTAATTTTGCCTTTATTACAATTGGGGCTAGCCATCCTAATGGGTCAAACAAGCGGGATATTTCTGATAAAATTATCCTCTTTGTAGGATTTGTATCAGCTCGAAGACTGACCCGAAACTTAAATTCATCTGCCTTCGGACTCCAGTGTACTCCCAAAGTTTTCCTTGTTTCCCCTTCGTCGATCTCTAGTAAGTTCTTGTGCTGTAAGTTATCTAGCAATTTTTCAACAAGCGCTGCGCTGTTGCTTGCCCATTTTTTAAGGGTAAACCCTCCACTTTTTAACATATTGATTAGACTTACTTGGAGATGCGTTGCTTCTTCTATGGAGTCGGTTCCCGACATTAAATCATCCACGTAGAAGTCCTTGGTTGCTACTTCTGCAACCATTGGGTATGTTTGTCTTTCATCTTCAGCTAGCTGCAACAGGGTACGGATTGCCAGGTATGGTGCTGCTGTTGTTCCATAAGTTACAGTGGTAAGTTTAAACTCTTGAATAGGCTCGTCTGGAGAAAACCGCCATGCTATCCTTTGGAGGTCCTGATCTCCTTCGGCTATCTTGATCTGACGATACATCTTTTCAATATCTGCTGAAAATACAAACTTGTGTTTCCTCCACCTTAGGAGAATTTGCTTCAAGTCTTGTTGCAATCTTGGTCCAGCAGTCATTAGCTGGTTTAAGCTGAGTCCAGTAGTGGTCTTCGCACTAGCATCAAAGACTACCCTTAACTTCGTGGTGGTTGTGCTGTCTTCTTTCACTACCGCTTGATGAGGGATGAAGTAAGATTGTCGTATATTGGTTCCTGGTTGAACGTGTTTCATATGTGCAAGTTCTAAGTATTCTTTCATGAATGTTTTGTATTCTTTACCTAGAACTTTATTTTCTTCTAACCGCTTCTCTAGTTGAAGGAACCGTGCGATTGCTTTTTTTCTCGAATTCCCAAGCTTTTTCATTGGTTCCTTGCGCGGAATTTTCACAGTATATGTACCATCAGCATTTTCCTGGTGGTTGCAGTTGTAAAATTCTTCGCATTCTTTGTCTTCATTGGACATCACCTTTTCTGGTACTACTTCTTCAATTTCCCAAAATTTCGTGAGTTGTTCATCTTCTGTAGCACATGCGACCATGCTAAGAATTTTCCTTTCTACTGATGGTGCTGTTGCATACCCCGTGATGATCCATCCAAGTTCCGTGCTTTGAGCTAACAGGCCTCCGTTGAATTTTTGTACTCCTTCCATAATTATTTCCTTGTAGATGTCTGCTCCTAGGATGACGTCTATTGGTTCAGGTTTATGGAATAGTGGATCAGACAACACCATATTCTTACGGTCCTGAAGTTGATAGTTTTCAACTGGTTCTTCTGGAAGTGACTGTGGCAGGATCAGCATCTCGCATGTGGTTGTGTAGTTGCTTGAAAATCGTGGACGTAGGTTTACAGTTATGTGTCCTCGGGCTGTACCTGCTCCTTTCTTGCCTAAACCAGAAATGTGCACTCTCACCTTTTCTTGTGGTAGACCAAGCGTTTCAGTTGCATATCTTGTAATAAATGATGCCTGGGATCCGGAGTCTACTAGGGCTCTGAGGTACTCCAAACTCCTCGACGATGTCTTGACTCTAATTAGGGCAGTTGCCAGCAAAACGTTGCGATGCTGTCTTCCTACTAGGCTTGCAACAATGTTTTCTTTCTGATTGGTTGCTGTCGCACTGGAAGTCGCCGCCGTGGTCTTGGGAGGCTGCTACTGCTAATGTTTACTAAAATCTTCGTGCAGAAGCCAATGATGTTTTTTTATTACATACCTTGCATTTCCCTGGGCAAAAGTGTCTGGAGTTATATTTTCCTGTAGGCTTGAGGCAGTTAGAACAAAGTTTTTTATTCTTTATAACGTCCCAACGTTCGGATACTTTTCGGTTGTTGAATTTTGGGCAGGATTTGATGCTGTGTGATCCTCCTCAGTAGAAGCAAAATACGTCATGCGTTCACTGCCCACCGATTCTGGTGACTTTCCCATAATTTTCCAATTCCATTTCTTCAGGGTTCAAGTTTGTTCCGACTTTGTACAGCTTCCAGCGACTGAAATCTTGTTTCCAAAAAATTCATTAGCTGCTCGCATTTTTGCACTACATTAACTATGACGTAAATTACAAGGTTCATGTTATTTTGCCCCAGTTTGAGCTCGCATATGCACTTGCGTGTTCAATTTCATAACAAACAGATAGCAAGTTTGCAAAATTGCAGTTTGTCGACCGGGTCATTCGACCAGTGCTGATAAGAAACGCTGACTGCCTTGTTGTAATTTCCGCATGTAACATTTCGCTTACGAAATGTATGCATATGTAATTTTAAAAGTTAAAATTATGTTTTAGTTCCTAAACATGTACAGTTTAAGAGTTCATAACAAGTGTAAAATTAAAAAGGTGAAGGGTATTGTAAAAAATGTCGTGCGAGAAAGATTAACCTTTAAACATTACTATTCCGTGCTTAGAGATGGAATAGTAGTTTCTTGCAATCAAAATAGAATCAGGTTCTTCAAGCACAAAGTTTATACTACACACCAAAACAAAATTGCTCTTAGTAACAAGGACGATAAGAGATTTATTATGCCTGACGGTGTATCGACGTTGCCATGGGGTCATTATAAAATATGTGAAATAACAACAAAGCAACCTAATTTGAACGAGGACAAGGAGTGTGAGACTAGTAGTTTAGTTTAGTATTTTAAGTTGTGTGTCTAGTTTAATGATGCCCGCACTACTAACATCCAATGTACTTGTATATACAATTGGTCGTCTAATAAAAGGATTATATTGAACACATTTTCTTCTTCTTTGTTTTGCAACATAAATTTAAGTAGCATTCTCACCACGAGCTGTGGTCCTATTTTTATAAATAAAACAAGAAGTTCAGTTAAACAACATTTATTTTTACTAAACATCAACTGGATACATTTTAATATAAAAGCTAAATTATATTACACAACACCTTGAAATTGAGAATACAACAGCATTTGATAAACTTAAATAATGAAGCACTAATACATAATTATTTCACAGCACAAAACTGAAAAAATAAAGATATCAATATTAAATCTTAAACAAACGTCCAAAACTTAAAAAAATACTTAGAGAATTTACAATTAAAATCTTAAGATAATAAAAGTAGCATCGTTGCCACCGTCGTCGTCGCCGTAGTCGGTGTATGTTTACACCTGCGGCAAAAGGCTGTTCCTAGCAATCCACGATTTTTCATTGATTCCCAACCATTTCACATAGATCTGATTTCCTTTCTTCTTCAAATTTTTTTCGATAAGGTAGACATCCGGATGATTGATTTTCTGCAGCTCCAATTCATAGAAAGTGCCAGCAAGGGGAGTGTCATGTACATCTTTCAGTTTATAAGATACGGGATTGGTATTCTGAGTTTTTGTAATAGTAAATAACTCTGTGGACCAGTTGGGTGTGAAGCCGCGAGAAAAAAACACCTTTATATTTGCTAATTCTGACATCTCCAACTTTATACTTTGGATTGCAGTGTGGCGATCTTACTTGAAAATCTGTATAGACTAATAATTTAGTATCAGGCTTTACATCATTTGGAGCCATTTTAATGGTCCTATGCTTAGTTTCGTTATATTTTGCAACTATATCTTGGAGCACATCTATCCACTTATACTTTCCACGTAAACTAAATGATTTGTATAATTTGCCTTTAATTGTTCTAATAACTCTTTCAACGATGGCTGCTTTAATGCTACTGTATGTGGAATAGTGGTTAATGTGATACTCGCGCATTAATTGTTTAAAATGACTATTGTAAAACTCTTTTCCGTTGTCTGTCTGCAAATTATGTGGTGAAATTTTGCTATCACGAAGAATACTTTTCATAGATTTCGCAACTTCTCTACCATTCTTAGTCTTTAATGGCCTCGCCCACAAAACTTTTGAATAGCAATTAATCACCATTAAAATGTATCGCTAACCTTTATTTGCTTTTGCTTATGGTATAAATTCAGCCAAATCTGCTTGAAATAGATCAGAGTATCCTTTAATGGACGTGCGAAGTCTAGGAATTTTTTTTCTAGCACTATGATGTAATTCGTCAACAACTTCCAATTTCTTATTCGCCATCATCGGTGCCGCCGCCGTACAATCTGTGAGAATTTAAAATAAAACTGGTTATAAGGGTGCTGCGACGATTCTTCTACGACCTTTACTACTTTTACGTCTGAAAGCTAAGCTGGACAGTCTGTGGAGGGGGCGGCAGCGGTAACGCTTTCTTCCGCCGTACAGAACTTCGTCTTCCTTCCGCCGAGCTCGTATAGGTTCGTTGATAGGGCTTAGATGGCGGGTCGGCGGTTGTCGCATTTTATTTTATTTTATTTTATTTGTATATCTGCTATTATCTTTATTGGTAAAGGTAATTTTCCTATCTGCCGATACTGGTGTATACTGCCAGCTACTTTATTTGTACATATGTGATATAATGATCTTGGGTTTTGCTGGCGGAGTATTTTCTTAGGATGAGGAAAAGGTAAGTCGGCGAGTAGTTTCTTGAAAACTTCTGGCCAACGCATCAATACTCCTGACCCATACAGCGCACATAGTAAAGGCACATCCATTAAAAACATTTCCATTGCCAAGTAAAACAAGTACCAGAATCGAAAATACAGGCGCGCGCGCCCGACTTGGAAAAATCTATACGGCCCGTCTGAATCGGTCGGCGCTACGGTATAATTTACTCATCGTCAGTGTTGCGCGCCCCATCACTAATCAGTAAAGGAGATTGGGGAAGTGGAAAGGGTATTTAGGGTTTTAAAATGCCATATAGTCTAATTATATCATCAAGTGTTTCATCTGCTGTTGTACCGCCTTTTGTCGAAGGTATCGGTATATTTAAATGATTATTTTATTCGTAGAGATTTCAACCAATCAAAGGGCTGGATTTAGTTAAGTTATATTGTATAATTTCGATTATACAAAATCGATTATACTATAGTAACTTCACTAGGCAACGCAATACATAACTTTTGTCAACTTGATGTCGTTTTCATGGAGATGACTTTCAGCTAGGTTAATTCAAACAAATCGAGCTGCCAATAAAATATTTATTTGATTCTAATATTAAAATTTACTCACAAAATAATCAAATCGAATACAATGCGTACTTCGAACAGGTTATACGTCTAAAACTTCCTGCACAATAACAAATCGTGTCAGTTTGACAGAATAATCCTCCCGCTGACGCGGTCGGACTATTTAATCTGTCAAACTGACACTCTTTTATTATTGTGCAACAAGTTATCGACATATAACCCGATAATATCGAAGTACTTATAGTATTACTTCTGATTATATAAATCATTACATCGTTTAATTAAAATTGGAAAGGCCTTCATTACAGCTACAACACCATCCTTGGTATTATCTACAGTCGTTTTTAATTGTGACATTTTCACGTCTACATATTTTTTATTGGCGACATCGGTTTCAGGTGTCGGTTGTGCAAGTGATGTAATCCGCTTATTTCTAGCATCGAAAAACTGCGATTTATTATCCAACTTTAAACAATTTCTTTTCGCCGCGTCATGTTTGGAATCAACATATCTTTTATTTGCCGCATCGTTTCCAGCGACAGGATTTGCTAGTTCGCTGATCAGTTTATAATTTGCACTTAACTTGCCGTCGCTAGCAACTCTCAAACATTTTGCTAGAGTTTCATTGGCGGTTGCAGCAATAGCAATTCGGACGTATTTTTTAGTGGAAACATCGGAGTCGTCAACCGGATCTGCAGCTTCAATTAATCTCTTTCTCCGAACATTGACAATATCCTCACCATCATTAACTACTAAAGTACTCTTCTTATTTACGGCGTCGTAATTTCCTTGCGGATCGCCAACATTGGTCATTCTTTAACCACTAATATCAAAATCTTCTCCGTCGCCTGTTAATTTGAAACCTACACCAGGCGGCCCTTGCCTCACCTTTACATCTCCCGCAGCATGTTGGGGATGATATTCTCTCCCGAATTTATCAACTACCATGTTTTCAGAGTATTTTTAGCCTATCCTGTGTGCTGCGCGTAGCTCTCTATAACTGATCAGCTAGTAATAGTGAAGCTCCTAAACTACAGAATAATTTATGCAATAATACCCTCCTCACGCAATTCGGAAATGATTGAAATAATTTCATTTCTATTCTGTAAACTGTTGTTACCTGCAGCATTCGCTACTAGCAATAAGCGCAACCGCTGCACTAATTCCCTAGGCGTATTCCAAAAGACATATTCGACGGATTTGTTATTCAGCTGTTTAAATGTCCTTTTACGTGAAAGTTTAGTACGTCCAAATCCACCACTACCTGATTTCTTTAGATAAGGTTTAATAAAACGTTTAAATTTCCAATTGGTCGATTTTACAGTTTTGCCGGCTTGTGTACGATGTGCATGTGACTGCAATATAATATCTCTGTAATTGCGCAAATCATTTCGTTTTAAAGCACTTTCCTCCGCTGTGATTAATTTCTTATGCGTGAGTAATGTGTACAATCCTTTAGTGCCGGAATATCGCTTAGTATTAACTACTATATCTTTGCCTAAAATGCGCACATATGATTTACCTATTTCCCATTTATTCGATTTGAGATTATAATGAAGCGCAAAACGAGAGCGATCTACATTTCCGTTATTTTTACGACTTAGTAAGCCAGCATAATGTTGAGGCAATTCATGATAACTATTCAATATAATTTCTTCACGACTGTTGGGATTGATATTATCACCTTCACTGCCACCATCAGCATCATCTTCCTTCTCACCATCGCCACCACCAATATCACCATAATCGACATCATCATCATCATCATCATCATCGGCGATAACGTTGCTGCTCTCGGCAGCTTCTGACATAATTATTGGCAATTCATCTTTCTTAGAAATATGCAATACACCTGGGCGGTGCTGAGCTGTAGAAGCTGCTGATTTCACTGCAGTTTCTATTCCTTATAACGGCTCTATTATTTGTTTATGAACATCGATATCTGTTCAGCTTTAGCTTTGTCTCGCCTAAAATCTGAAACTATTTTCGCAGCGTCGGCTGCCTGCGGCTTCAGCAGCTCAGTACTGCTGCTCATTGTTATCGCCAGAATGAATTACTTAGTATTTTCAATGCATATATAAGCATCGAAACCTTTAAAGTACCTGCCTTGATTAAAAGCAACTATCTTTGACAATTACAATAAACCCGTGTGTATCGTCACCATTCCAACACTCATTACAAATATCTCTAAATTTTTGGAAGGACATATCCGCGCCGAAATGATCGTCATAAATATGTCTAAGGTTCAAGTCGTCCGGTTTAAACAACACCAACATATTTGCATTGTCTCGTATTAAATGTTTGGGAGTCATCGCATACGATTGACTTAGATAAAATACATCAGTACCGCTATGGCGACCCATACTAAAGAATTTTCGAATTTTGTCTTGTTTATCGCACACAATATCATCGAAAATAAATATAGTATCTTCTTTAACTTTATCTGGCGATATAATTGCTTCGTTCTCATTATATTCCGAATACCCCATACCCTCGATAGATTTAAGCACTTCTCGCAGGAACTGATATTTTGGCTGATTAAGCGATTTTGAATAGATACATACATTTTGAAAGCGTAATCCGTTTGCACTTATAATTAGACTTATCATTGTAAGAGTTTTTCCGCAATTAGAAGGTCCGCAAAAAATGCAGCGAATTGTCGACGGGAATAGATCGCCATGTTTGGATGTTAAGGAACTGCGATGATCATGAACATTAAGATCTAAAATTGGCAAGGACAATTTCTGTTTAACGATTTTCATGATTCTGAGCTGAATTTCAGAATAGCGTAAAATTTATAGTTAGAAGGATGTATGAATGTATCGCGTAACATCTTCAGTAAACGGATTGTATTCCATCATGGCGTCATGTAAAATTAGACAATAAGCTTTAGTTGTACCTGCAAAGTTATTTGAGGATTCAAATTCTAGTCTTATATCGACGGTGGAATCTTTCAAAGATTCTTACTGTTTGGAGCAATCTATTACGAAAATTGGACAAAATTTATACTCGCTGTAAGTAAGCAAACACTTATGAGGCTCTTTTCCGTAGTACTGTGCGCGGAAACGGCTGTAATTTAAAAATGCCGTAACGTAGTCGTCACTATCAAAATCGAGGTGCATGCGTTGATAGGGAAAAACTTAAGAATTGAGATAGACTTTTAAATCGGTTACACTTGAGTGCATGAAGTTAGTCGGATTTCCGTTTCTAACATTCGTGTTGTCTCGCTGCAGCGCTACTAGCATCCACCGAGGTTTTTCTAATTCTTTCGAATTTTTTATTCTCCATACTTGGGATTTTGCATTATTAATGAAGGCAATTCGTGCAATTCTCATTGTCTAAATGGCATCACAATAGACGAATTCCTCCTCAGTTCATTCATTAGATCGAGTTTTAAATCATCACCTAATGTAATATGGGGAACTTCCCACGAAACTTTGGTTATAGTAAAATCAACATCGGTTCTAGCATTCCCCATCTCACTTTTATAACAATTAAAATCATTCTTTGAGCGTATTAATACAAGTTCAGACCTCATATTTACTATAGCTTTTCTATAATCTTTTGCAAAACCGAAAATTGTGTTTAATGGGATGATGCACGAAAATCTTTCATTTGTAAAAACTTGTTGAGCTCCGTTTGTTACTTTATCCCAGCTAGTGCAGCTGAGCGCCAAATCATCTGCAGTATGTGACACTATACCTTTAATGGTGCTCGTTATTCCAGGCTGTCTGCAAATATCTATTACTTGACTGCTACCCAAAATCAATTGCATTTCGGAGAAGAAAAAATATGCTGCATTATTGAGAATAGTATACGCTTTCCCGGCAATTTTGGCTTATACGTACCTTTAATGCAGATGTAACTATCATACATAGACGTTATTATATCAGAACTCTGAATTTCAATTCTGATTGCATCCGAATGATTTGCATTCAACGTAAAAGGTAGGTATGTATGATAATCTTCTTTAGTAATTGATGTACGTTAATAAGGCCTTCTAAAAATACTCAGCTTATCTACATCATTATAATTGGAGCGCTTCAAGTTTATTTTTTCTTTTTTAGTTTCTAAATTTATAGCTTTTCGTTTTCTCGTCGACGATGTCATATTATCAATTTTGTTTGCGATTTCGGTGCTGGTGGTGGCGGCGTTGGCGGTAACAACTGCATCCTTGTTTTGATAATACTGCGTAACCCAGCGACTGAAGAAAACGCACGTCACTATCTATTAATGCGCCTGCTGTTGTTGCTGTTCTTGTTGCTACGTCTTGCTGGCAATAAGGCTGTTTCTGAATGGGATGTGGTTTATATGAATATCCTGTTTTATAAATAAAATCTACTTCCATTTCTGCTGCTACTGCTCGCGTATATGTTCTAATCGAACGCTGCTAAATGTATCCTCAGAGAGGTTTATTAAATTACCGCGATAATCTACAAACCTTAAGCTTATATTACTAATTTCGCTAACATTCACTGGGAAATAGATTACGTGTGAAATCTCCTTTTCTAGAAAATAACCTGGAGGTACGCTAATACCAAATTCAAAAATGCTGTGACACAACGTATTGTTTCGATACGCTCCACTTGTAATATTTGTATATATAAATATATTTGGCGTCGAAATTATGTCTACGTCTTCGTGGGAAGTATGTTTCGTTTTTGCAGACAAAATTCTACTACCAAATCCTAACATTCGACCAATACTGTCAGTTTTACTAAAATCTATATCATATATAGATTCAATTTCGCACTTTAATTTATTGTTATTAGCTCTCAATTTAAAAGCTGCTTCCGCCTCATCTCGATTATCGCTAATTTTTTACTTTATATAATCGGCTATTTCGTCCAGTTCGTAACTACCACTTTCTATTGTTATCTCCTTATCTCCATCGTAATAAAACTTATTATTTCCCCTAAAAATGTTGAGCACCGTATTGCAAGTATATAAGTTAACCAAACCCAAGAAATATGTATAATTTGAATCCAATTTTATCGGAGAAAATATATCTCCTGTAGAGATAATATTACTCTTGCCTAATATATTGAACTTTCCAATCACGTAGAATGACTAATTAAACAACTATCGGTTCACTCTTTTTGTTCAAAAATTTCAGACATAAATGACCGCAGATATATGTATTATAATTCTGCTCTTGTTCGTAATTGTAGAACACTTTACAGCCTCGAAAATACTTTAACACTTCAACTGGCGGCCTTAAATCTCCAAAGGGGTCGTAGTAGAGAACTCGTTTGCCATCTTTCTTATATGCCACCCAATGAGTTCCCACACTTTTATCGTCATCCAAATTTACAACTCCTCGCTCTAGGCAGAATGGCTTCGAGGGCAATGACGTGCGCATGTAGACCCCTCTAAATTTGGGAATAAATTTCATCCTATAGCTCTCCAAGTCAAAGTTGGTTAAAGGTCTTCGAGGCAAATTATTTAGTTTTTTAGCTGCTGCTTCTGTCGCTGCTGACGCTGTCGGAGATTCTTGTTCGACGTCGCCGTTGCCGCGGCCGTGTGTTTTTTAAAATATAAAGCACCACCTTTTTTATACGGTTTTAAATAGAGAGCCTCTCATTTCTTGCTTTTTGCTATACTCTCCATGCGTTTATTATAACGCCCACCTTCTTTAAACTGCCTATTTATAGCTTTAGCATCGTGTATAACCTTCGTAACACCAGCAACTCCACCTGCAAGACTTCCGAGGGCTGAAAGTCCTGCAAAAATTGGTAGCACAGGCAATATCCCACCTTTCTTCGTAGCTGGGATGGGTATTATTCGAGGTACCTTAATTTTTCGTTTTCCTCCGATCGATTTAATGACTCGTTTAGCAGCTACAATAGCATGTTTTATCAAATCGCGCTTGCTACTAACACCTTTACTGCTGTGAGCCAATGCAGTTTTTGATTTTCTTAACGAAACCACCTTTAAACGCAACACGTTTGACTGCTTTTCTTGCAATACCCCTGCCGCGGCTGCAAGCCAATGCAGTTTTGATTTTCTTAACGGCACCACCTTTAAACGCAACACGTTTGGTTGCTTTTCTTGCAACACCCTTGCCGCGACGACGTTGCTGTCGACGCTCATCGTCGCCACCATCGTCACTACCATTCTGCACAACCCCTAGACCTAATTTTCGTTTTACTTTCATAGCTGAAGCAACTGACCAAGCTGCAACTTTTTCACCAAATAGTGTCGCTTTCGATTTGGCACGCTCCCACGCCGCATCTTCTAAAACTTTATCGGCCTTATGCCGCTCGTTTAAATCGCTGCTTCTAGAATATTCAACATCGTGCTCTTTACAATATGAGTCCAACGGATTGACACCTTGTTAAGCCATTTTGCAGCCCTCAGTATTAGAGTTGATCATTTAAGCTTTTAGTACAACCTGTCTGTATTTCAAACCCGACGCCAGCATTTTTAACTTCTAATCACATATTCTAACAATTTTTGAATTCGAACACCCTGTAGATTGGCGCAGCTGTCTCGTTTTCGTCGTTTTAGGCCACCCTTTATAAAACACGTGCTCGTTAAGCGCGGGCAAAACTAGTTCCAGCCGCCTAAGACTTCGCCTCGCAATTGGCTGTCGAGAGTCACATGATGACGCGCTTGCTTCCCGCGAACTAAGGTCGCTTTGGGGATTCAACACCGAGACGTCGAGCGAACAAGTCGCAAAAGTTAGGGTTCGTGCGACGCTCCCGCGCTTCTTGCGGGGGCGTCGGCATTCCGTTCGTGCTGTTACAGCAAGTTGTTTGTAAAACTGTGTTTGCCTTTCGAGAGTGAGTTCCGAGAGAGCCGTTGACTGTAACGCACGCAGCGTTGGGTGTGGAATATCGTTGATTACGTGGGTGTTTGGTGCATTCCGATGGCCTCGTTCTGCATCGTCGAATAAGGGCTAACCCTTCTTTCCCGCTAAATTGGGGATTACACTAGCAGGACGGGTGGAGATTCCTCGATCTTATCGTCGCTTCCGGCTCATGTGCGAGTCCCATCCCAACGGACGCCATTTCAAGGCGGATCCCGGCCCATTATGCTCACGTACCGCCCCCGTATTCAAACCTAGGCCCCTGTCGAAGGCATCGCCAGATAGCCTCCCACGCTTCGCTCAAGAGACGTCAAAGACACAGGTATCGTTGTAAATAATTGTGTAACCTATTAACTATCCTTCATTCGACCTGAACTTAACTCGTGTATGTGTTAACGTTATTGTGCATGATTCACTGCCCGCAGAGCGACTGGACTGTCATTTATGTGGCCTAAAGCCTAATTAAGCGACGCTATTGCTGTCAATTCATGAACTTTGGCCGCTCGTTTTCGTAATTAAACATTTGCTTTGTATATAGCATAACCTTGCGATACAGTCGCTGTAAATCAATGTGCTTTGGCCGCTTTTATTCTTAATTAGCCAATAACCTTTTGTAGTTCGCTTAATGGGCAAACCACGGCCGGTTGTATGTGTTGACCATTTTATGTGTATTAGAAGTAACGCGCCACTCCAGCTGGGGCCATAAATTAAGGCCTAGAGTAACTTCGGTAACGTGTTCGTTGCCCCTTTGTAACGTCAGACAATAGATGTATATTTGAATAAGGAACTTATTATTGTGTTCGATCTGTCCATGCTCTTTCCAGGTTAAGCATCTTAGTGTAACGATTGATGTACGACGAAGCTTGAACGTTGGAGCGTTGCAGGTAGGTCTGGCGACGTCGCCGCAGTGGCAGCGAGTATCGACATCGTAATTCAAGTATTTCTTTCCCGAACTTGTAATCCGAGCTCGACAGTTCTCGAGTACCTTCCTGACGTAGTACCCTGAGTACTTCTCGTCCCGTCTAACCGTCCAGGTCCGGCTTTACGGTTATGTTTAAAGACAGACTTGGTGACGCCCTATATACTTTTATCGTTACTTACCGCCTTCACGAGATCACCTAAGGGCAACGGCCAGAGGGGCGTAATAAAGAAATTAATTCTCCTAACATAAAGAACAAGGCAGAGCTCAAATCATAGAGGTTGGATTCATGTTCTATTTAATCAATGTAAATTTGTAAGAATGAATCGATTATGAAAATAGTTAGTAAATGCTGGTCGAGGGTATTTTGCAAGTCATAATTCATTAATAACAATTCTCTGTGAGCATATCATAATAAGGTAATGTGGAGGAAGGCAAAGCAGGGTGCAACGAGCACGAAGTGAGGTCAAAGCTAAAGGCAAATCATAAATAAAAAAGGAAAATGGAACAACAATATTGGAAATTTGCTGAATTTACAAACAGTTTATTGATTAGCAAGTATAACAATGAAATGGACTTTTAATTGAATTCAAAAGTGATCAAAAGAGGATGTGCGCGAAAAGAAACATGAGTCAGTGCAATAAGTGAATGAAAAGACATTTAAAACGGTGCAACGCGAGTGATAATGTAAGACAATGATTACAAAAATTAAAGGACAATTTAGTAAATAAGGTAGAGTTGTAAAATTAGTTAGATTTTAAGAATTTATTTGTTAAAAAGGTCAATTGAACAGAGTTGATTTCCTAATTGTATTGATGTGCAATTGTTAATAACAACTAAAAATAAAATATTTTGACTGACAGCCCAGTTTTATTCTCCCAGAAAAATCTAATTGTTATATAGTAAATATTAAAATACAGCTCCGAAACTTTACCAGAGTGTTCACGACATAGCAGTGTTCAAGCACAAGTGTGGGTTTTAAAATCGGCCACTACAAAATATTTCCGATCCACAACGGCTTCCGAGGGACGTTCGCCATCCTATTTTGGCCTACGTTTAGCAGCAAGATGCGGTTTCCGAGGTTCCTGACTTCGTGGCTACATCGGCGGCACACCAGTCCAGCTCCTCCAAGGCCTGCACCACGGTTCCTGCTCGCTGAGAGAAGATCTGGCACATTATCACCTCTCCGGACATCATCGGACAGCACCTGGAAAAATTGCAAGGTTAGTTGTGAAGCAAAATTGTACATGTACCACCGTAAAACCTACCCGGGAGTGGAATAGCATCGCTGCTTGGCAGATTCACGGCGATTTGATAGCTTCAGTAGCTTCAAATTGAGAATTTAGAAGTCCAGAATTGAGGTTAGGATTCCTTGACGTCATTATTTCGAAACAACGAAGTGGAGGGTTTTGGCTAGAAACAAAACACGATCAACCGACGCTATAAGAAAGCGGAAAAATAAAAAACTTACCTATTTAATTTGCTCATTGAGTAGTAATTCATATCACAAACACGAAAACGATCTGCAAGTGCTAGTTTTTCATAAAGACGTAAAATTATATGACAGATTAGCTCCGTTGTAGCATTTAGGTTGCTTTTGACCTACGCACCATAGGAGTGCGATCAAAATTTTAAATCTAAAATTGTGAACCCAGACCTTGAATAAGAGCTCTGTTCTGCTATGAGTTAGCCAACAATAATTCAAGTTGCAAGTAGATTACATTAAAAATAGGGGCGTACGATCATTCAGGTCAAGCATATCACTAGACCGCTCATTTAATTATCCCTGAGAACCAAAATTAGTTATCTGATTTGTGACGAACCCAGAATTAAAAATAATATGTATGGTGGCTCTAGATATTTTATTAATAGAAGCAATTAATTAGTAGTGGGCGGCCATTACAAAAATTGACGCCCAACGCTGCGGCAAAAATTTAAATTGATAAATCAATTAACAGATAGTAGCTAGGTAAAATTATTTATAAACCACATTGCCATTTTAAAGCATAAAATTTGTACCTCGAATTTATTATCTGTGTGGGTAGCTTCGCTGGTAAGTGCGAACGCTTTGTTTTTGCTAAATCACTGAAAGATAAACTCAGAAAGGATGGATAAGCGTACCAGAAGACAGAAGAGGATGGAAGAAGGACAGGAAGAGGAATATCAAGCAGAAGAAGTCACGCAAGTACCTGAACAGGCTGCGGCAGAACAAGGACGTCAAGGGGATCAGGCGGAGCAACAAATGCACCAAGCCCCGAACCAAACGTTTGAGTTAAACACAATGATGGAGGCATTAAGACAAATGCAGCTAGAAAACGATAAGAAAGCAGAAGAGCGGGACAAGAAGAATAAAGAAGCAAGTCGACTAGAAGCCGAAGAACGGGACAAAAAGCTACAGGAATTAATTGCAAATAACATACAGGAATTAAAACAAGAATCGGAGAGGACAGCAAAGAACATACAAGAATTACAACAAGATGTGACAAAGAGTGTACAGGAATTAAAAGAGGAATTGACGAAGAATGCAGAAGAGAGGGAAGTGATGGGATACAACCACACCGAACACAGTGTTAAGTCATTTTGCTGTTTCAGATGCTTAATTGCATTTCACGCCGTTAGTTAGGTCATTTTGGTATTTTAGATAGGCTTTAGAGCAGCGTGCCCGTATGCTAAGCCCTTTTAGTTCTTTATTTGGCTCCATCGCCTAATTCCAGAATCACGATTTCGCACATATTTAGCCCCAAAAGCAGTAGTTTTCGTCGGTTGGAGCTCTCCTCTGATGGCGTTTTTCCGAATTCCGAATAGCACGCTGTTGTTGCGTGATACCATCGTGGCCCGCATTGGCTTGTTTCATTTTATCGCCTTGCGATTGGCTGCCAAGGTTTAGTCACGTGGGGGACGCGGCCAAGGTGACCTTTTGCGAACGCTTCCCTTGGGGGATTCAGCGGAGAGCCGTCGAACAAGTAAGAGGTCGGATAGTGTGTGTGAGTTCGTGCGGCGCTTCCGCCCTTGGCGGGGGCGTCAGCCCTTTTTCCCGTCAAGTGCTGCTTCAGCAATCATGTGATATACTGTTTCGCCTTAAGTGGCAGTCGTCCGGAGCCCGTTGCAGAGAGCGCTTGTGTGGTGGTTGTGAGTCGGAGTTTGTCGAGTGGTCTTCGGCGTAACGTGGGTGTTTTTGGAGCCCAGTTCCTGCTACTGTAAGTGAGGGGTCGTGCCCCCTTCATCTCGACCTACGAGGATTTGGTTCAGCAGAACGAAAGTGGCCCCTTTCTTTTCGTCGTCCCGTTGTACGCGTCTCCCGTCGCCATTGAAGCGGTTGTGCATTCACCCCCCCTTTCGCCGTTGTAACACCGAAGGTACCTGCCACCTACGATTGCAGCTCGTCGCAACTCAACTGTACCAGGCTCCCTCGCCGCCTACGCATTAAGGTATGTGCCTTTAACCTGATTACCGCTGTGAACGCGAGTGTTAATGTAAATCTTCGCTGCCCTCCGCATAAGGCAACGTGCATATTTGTACTCATTACTACTCATTACTGCGCTAGTGTATTCATTCAGACTTGCAGACTGTTCATGCCGCGAGTGTTAATGTAAATCTTCGCTGCCCTCCGCATAAGGCAACGTGCATATTTGTACACATTACTACCTATTACTGCTCATTGCTGTTCACTAATGTGCAACATCTGTCGTTAAGTTTAGAGCGCGCGTGCCAGCTGGTGTCCTTAATTATAGGTTAAGTTTAGATACAGGGCGACGCACTCTGCTGCCCATTGTAACCCGAAGTTCAATATATGATTGGTTAGTTAAGGGAACTATTGTTTGTTTCGGCTTGTGCATGTTCTGTTACAGATAGACGCCCCTTTATTGTACGGATTATTGTACGACGGAACGAGGAAGCTGTGAGCGTGCAGGTGAGTGAGACAGCTGCGCAGTCGTGGTCGGATTGACACCTAATTATAATCCTTGCTTAAGGCAATCCCGAAATTGTTATTTGACCTTGCAACTCTTGAGTAATCCTATCGGCGGAGTATTTGTGCATGCTTCGCTCCCGTCTAACCGTCCAGGCCCGGTTAGCCGGGTTAAGACAGGCTTGGTGGCGCCCTCATAATTTCGAGATACCCTGTATATATTATGCCACCGCACGCTTGCCCAGAACGTATCGTGTGACTCACGCCCGACTCCCTGAGCGTTCCAGCCGTGGCCTATTAGCCTATTTCGAACCGATTTCAGGGCAAGTGTGCCAGTTTTCCAGGACTGATTCAGTGGTGCGATGCTCACCTTGGGTGGGTGTCGTAAAGTTCTTTTAATACCGTAACAGGCTAATTTTGGCTTCCCAACGTGTGGGCCTGTTCTTTTCTGATATTCGTCTTCTCGTCAAGCCCCTTCGTTGTGCGTCTTAATTTTGGTTCCCTAACGTGGGGTTTTGTCTGTTTGGTTTTGTCGTCAAGCCACCCGTTGTGCCTTAATTTTGGCTATTCCAACGTTTGGAGCCTATTGGTGCACGACAACGCTCGACCTCATTTTGGGGTTTTCTTTTTTTTGCGCTGTGTGTCTTAATTTTGGCGGCCCAATTGTGGCTTGTTGCTGTTATTGGACTGGAGTAGTCTCGTTAAGCCCATCCGTGTGTCTTAATTCTGACGCTTTAACGTCTGAGACCTTGTTGCGTGACAACGCGCGACCCCATTTCGGATTTTTTTCTTTTTTTTTCTTTTTCTTTCGCTCGATTTCGGGCGCAGTACTGTCTGTGACCGTTGTTGGTTGGTAGTAGGCTCGTTAAGCCATTCGTTGACCGCCTAGTTTTGGAATTTGCTCTTTTTCGCTTATGTTCGGTCTCTTCGCAAAGGATATGGACAGATAGTCCCGTTAAGCCATCGGTCGAGTGAAAGGTAACAAACCACTTTTTTCCGATTTCTCCCGTCTTGACCGTCTACGATTTGGTTCGGATATCTGACGTAATTGACTTACCAAACACGTGCTAACGTTTTTCTTTTTATACGACGTATAATACAAGTCGGTCCTTTCCCGGTTGTAAACATGGTGCTAAAGCTACATATTGAACGCCTGCTTCGCGCGGAGGCTGAATACGAGTTGAGAATCAGAGGCCGTGATGCTTCCGGCGCGGTTACCTTGTTGCGCTCCCGGTTACGCGACGTATTGAGAGAGGAGGGACGCGCAGATATGGATACGCGACCGCCGTACCCGTATACGTTCGAGGAGGATCTCACGGCCGTGACAACATTGATTGGCGAATTAGAAGAAAAGATTCAGGTATATTTAGCTAACCCGACTAAAGAAGTAGCGGCTACGATCGAAACGAAATTTTATCACGGAATGAGCCGTCTGACGAATAGTTCAGTTACAACGGAGGAAGAGCGAGCGCTCAAACAAAAAGCGTTCGCGGAATTATCACTCATACGTTCAACCTACGAACTTAACCAAGTAAAGCTAGGGTCGTCTACGACTACGGCTGAGGAAGAAAGCGCCGTAACGCTGCCATCGACGTCCGGTGTCGCACCTACCATTACCGTCGCGACGACGACTACGACTACGACGGCGGCAACTATGTCAACTCCGAGTTTTGTTGCGCCGATGTCACGTACGATCTCATTTAATGCAACCCCTGTTTCGAAATGGAACATACAATTCTCAGGTGACCCGAAAGGTCTGTCGGTCAACGCTTTCATCGAGCGTGTTAGCGAACTCAGAGTGGCCAGAAACCTTACCGAAGAAGAGTTGTTTATGCAGGCCATCGATTTGTTTTCGGGCAACGCATTGCTATGGTATCTCGCGAATAGAGCGACCCCTAACACGTGGCAACAGTTAGTCGATTTATTGCGTCTAGAATTTCAGCCTGCGAATTATGATGAACGGTTGTTGGACGAAATTAGACGTCGCACGCAAGGCCCTACGGAAAGTATGGGCATTTATATCGCTATCATGGGCACAATGTTTTCGCGCCTGACCGAAGCGGTTCCCGAAGAGAAACAGTTGCGTATTTTGTTGCATAATATTTCACCTTTATACCAAACCCAGTTGGGATTGACGGAAGTCCGGTCGATCGACGAGCTAGCGCTATACGGACGGAAGATTGAGGAACGGCGCTATGCCATTGAAACTTACGTGCCACCTTCTAGAAAGAAGTCTGACTTAGAAACAGACTTGGCACACGTCGAGGTCGCGCCTATCGCGGAAACGTGCCCAGTTGATATTGTCGAAACGCGTGACGTTAATACTCCCGAGAGGAGGAACCGAGAACCGGCACCCAAGTCAAGCATACGGTGTTGGAACTGTAACGAACCAGGCCATAGAGCCAGTAGGTGTCCGCGACCCCGCGGCAAGAAATTCTGTTACCGTTGCGGCAAACCTGAAGTGACCGTAAACACTTGTCCTCGTTGTCGAGCAAGAGATAAGGGACAGGGAAACGACCCCGCGAGACGCTGAACGGTCGAGCAGTGTCCTCGCGCGTGTTTAGCAATTCGACTAAATTTATGAAGGGACTTATCGAGGAGCCCGAGACCAAATTTTAAAAAAATAACGTCATTCTCGATTACGTATTAGAAAGGTCATCTGATGACAGTCGACCGCATGTGACTGTTGAAATCATGGGTTTCGAGTTGTTAGCTTTGTTGGACTCAGGAGCGAATCGAACGATCTTAGGAGCTAAGGGTTGGGACGTATTGCGTACTGTAGGCCTGCGCATAAATAAGAAGCTGAGACCCGTTTGCTCAGTGGCTAATGGACAGACCGTGACCAGTCTAGGTACCCTGCACTTACCTATTCGTTTAAATAACAGAGTGGTAGCTATCGACGTTTTAATAGTTCTGGAGGTTCCGCACACCCTGATCCTGGGGATAGACTTTTGGAAGTCAGTGGGAATAGTCCCAGACGTGTTTCGAGGGGAGTGGGAATTCTCAAAACCCGGCGTAGCGGCCATTGATACTCCTACCAGCAATTTGCAGTTTATGTTCGACCTGAACTCGGATCAACGAGCCCAATTAGACACTCTCGTAAACCGACATTTTACTATCGCTAAACCCGAACTCGGCTGCGCCAAGTACGTTCAACATAAAATCACTACTAAGGCGGCACCGGTTAAACAAAGGTACTATCCGGTTTCTCCCGCAATGCAGGCGCATATCGATGCTGAGTTGGACAGTATGCTTAAATCAGGCGTTGTGGAACGTTCTCGTTCAGCCTGGTCGAGCCCGATTTTACTAGTTAAAAAGAAAGATGGAACCTATCGTTTCTGCGTTGACTTTCGTAAATTGAATAGCGTCACCGAGAAGGACGCCTACCCGATACCTTACGTGTCTTCGATTTTGGATCGCTTACGCGATGCCCGGTTCATGAAGTCGCTTGATATCAAATCCGCGTACTGGCAAATTGAAATGGAAGAGAAATCTAAGGAACTAACGGCCTTCACAGTACCCGGGCGCGGTTTGTTTCAGTTTACTCGCATGCCCTTTGGGCTTCATAACGCGCCAGCGACTTGGCAACGTTTCGTCGACCATGTGTTGGGTCCCGAATTGGAACCTTACGTCTTTGTCTATTTAGATGACGTGATTATTTGTACCCCGACTTTCGAAAAGCACGTCGAGATTCTAGACGAAGTGTTGCAGCGACTAAACGACGCTGGTTTAACACTGGGTCGTGATAAATGCCATTTTTGCCAACCGGAATTACGATACCTGGGCTATGTCGTTAACGCCCAAGGGCTTTTAGTCGACCCCGATAAAGTTTCGGCGATTCTTAACTTGCCGCGACCTAGAAACGTTTCGGAGATACGGCGAGTTGTCGGCATGGCATCGTGGTATCGGCGTTTCATACCAAGTTTCTCAGCCATTATTGCTCCGCTGACGTCGTTATTGAAAAAGTTTCAGAAGTTTGAGTGGACCGAGTCATGCGAAGTCGCATTTACAACCATCAAAAATTGCCTAGTTTCGGCACCCATTTTGTCGTGTCCCGATTTTTCTCTCCCGTTTATCGTACAGACGGACGCTTCCAATGTTGGTATCGGCGCCGTGCTGACTCAGACCGTTGATGGCCAAGAACAGGTCATCTGTTACATTAGTCGGACTCTTACGAAGCCTGAGCGTAACTTTTCGGTTACGGAACGCGAATGTTTAGCCGTCCTGTGGGCCGTAGAGAAGTTACGTCCGTATTTAGAAGGCACTCACTTCACAGTCGTTACTGACCATCATTCACTTATCTGGCTAAATAATCTTAAGGAACCCACCGGGAGACTCGCCCGTTGGGCTGTTCGTATCCAACAATACGACTTCACGATCAAACACCGGAAGGGAAAAGACCACGTCGTTCCGGATGCGCTGTCCCGTGCTATACCCGAAATAGATGTAGTCTCAGTTGTCGATTCTGGAGAACCCGAAGCCGGTGCTCAGGCGCCGAACGACAGTCGAACTGACCGTTGGTATAGGCGCATGTGTACACGCGTCGTAGAAAGACCATTCAAGTATTCGGCGTGGAAACTATCGCGAGGGAAATTGTTTAAACATGTTAACGTAAAATACCCCGAATTGGACGAAGGCACGAGTTGGAAAGAGGTGGTTCCGAAGCCTCAACGCGCCGAGATTCTTCGCAAAAACCATGACGAACCTACCGCAGGCCATTTGGGCATTTACAAGACCTACTGCCGTATCGCTCAGCAGTATTACTGGCCTAAACTTAAGGCGGATGTGACCCGTTACGTTAATCGTTGCGCGACGTGCCTAGCGCAAAAACCCGAACAAAAACGCCCGGCCGGCTTGATGTGTCGTCACCCCGTGGTGGATAAGCCGTGGCAAATGATATCTATCGACATTGTAGGGCCGTTGCCCCGTTCACAGAAAGGCTACGTATATATTCTGTCCGTGGCTGACTACTTTACCAAATTTACCCTTTTCTTCCCGTTGCGTACCGCCACCGCGACCGCGGTGACTCAGAAAATTGAGAACGATGTTTTCTTGCTCTTTGGAGCACCTCAGTACGTCTTGGTTGACAACGGCGTACAGTTTCGCAGTAGAGAATTCCGACAGCTTACCCATACGTATAAATCACGAATTATCTTTAACGCGCATTATCATGCGCAGGCCAACCCCGTCGAACGCGTTAATCGAGTATTAAAAACTATGCTAGCGTCGTACGTGAAAGACAACCACCGGGAGTGGGATAAATATTTGTCGAAAGTCGCTTGCGCAGTGCGTACCGCAGTACACGAAGTCACCGGCATGACCCCATATTTCGCCAATTTCGGCAGAGAGATACAGTTAGAGGGGATGCGCGCCAATAACCCCGAGGAGGTGGATGTTTCGAAACAAATACGAGTAGAGAGTCGCGAAGACTTGTTACGACGGACTCCCGCGTTAAGGTCGGTATACGAAGACATAGTCAAGCGACTAGACGTGGCGTACAAAGCCTCCAAGGCGACATACGATTTGCGAAGGCGCCCGGCTCAATTTGCCGTTGGCGATACCGTCTGGCGACGAAATTACGTACTTTCCGACGCGGCGAAATATTTTAACGCCAAGTTGGCTCCAAAATTTATAGGGCCGTTTTATGTCAGTCGGCAAGTTTCGCTTGCCACTTACGAGCTGTCCGACGAGACCGGTGCCCCGAAAGGCACTTGGCACGCGAAAGACCTAAAACCCAATCCCACGGACGTTTAGCCTTCTAACGCCCGTTTTCCCTAACCCCCCTCCCTTTTTCTTTGTAGGCCTTGACGGCCATACCGCCGGCCTAGAGCCGTATCTGCAGTAGTACCTACCTTTCCCCGAGCTTCCTTGTTGTGGGAACCCCACAATGCGCTGATCCCGTGACGCGCAACGTGCCCTCTTCAGGCGGCTTGCGGGACAGGTTGCGAGGGACTTATCCTTTCTTCCCCCCCCCCATGTTCTTTTGGAACGGTTGGTCGGAAGTGTGCATGGGAGTAAGACGTTCTATTGACCCGATTTTGACGAGCGCTAACCGCGCGTTTTTTTTATTAGATATTTTCACGGTTTCAATTTGGAACCCCAAACCCTCCTTCTCTATGCTCTATCTTTACCTTTCTTTTCCCCTTGTCATTACTATCTACCGCGTCCCGGCGACAACTACCCAACCCCGTTGTTCTCTTTCTCTTTCCACCTTCCAAAACCGCACTGTTAGGCGACCGTCATGGACCCGGTGTTAAGGTCCAGTCGGCGTTTCGTGGCCGCCGCCGCAGTGCGTGCCACACCCGTTTCGGGTCTGGTCGGTTATATTTTTTTTTTTTGTTTGTTGTTTTGTCGTTTTGGTGGTCGATTATCGACGTGGTTTTGCGAACCGTTGTGGTGGCACTCCTATTTTGGGAGGGGCAGTCGAGCCGGATCGGCGAGACTGTCCTCAGCCTGCCTAGTCTTTGCCCGTTTGGTTCCCCGAGGGAGCCAGACACGAATCGTTTTGTGGACCCCTGGCGGAGCGCCACTCCTTTTGGGACAGCCAGTTTTCTTGTCGCCCGTCTTCCGTGGTCCGGGGAGTCTGTACTAGCCATCAGCGAACCGCCAGGTCCTACCCAATTTTCGTATTTCCACTGGCGTATCCAGTCTTTCTTCTTCCTCTTCTCTCTTCCCTCCTGTCGTACCCTATCTGGTGGCCGGTGTGCGTAATTCCTTTGGGGGTACAGCTATCGTACCAGCGTTTCCGGCCGTTTGAGTGCTCGTGGCGCCGCAGCCAAAATGCCTCGTTGTTTTATAAGAGACTTCGGGGAACTCTCTTTCAAGTAAGGGGAGTGTTAAGTCATTTTGCTGTTTCAGATGCTTAATTGCATTTCACGCCGTTAGTTAGGTCATTTTGGTATTTTAGATAGCCGCCTAGGCTTTAGAGCAGCGTGCCCGTATGCTAAGCCCTTTTAGTTCTTTATTTGGCTCCATCGCCTAATTCCAGAATCACGATTTCGCACATATTTAGCCCCAAAAGCAGTAGTTTTCGTCGGTTGGAGCTCTCCTCTGATGGCGTTTTTCCGAATTCCGAATAGCACGCTGTTGTTGCGTGATACCATCGTGGCCCGCATTGGCTTGTTTCATTTTATCGCCTTGCGATTGGCTGCCAAGGTTTAGTCACGTGGGGGACGCGGCCAAGGTGACCTTTTGCGAACGCTTCCCTTGGGGGATTCAGCGGAGAGCCGTCGAACAAGTAAGAGGTCGGATAGTGTGTGTGAGTTCGTGCGGCGCTTCCGCCCTTGGCGGGGGCGTCAGCCCTTTTTCCCGTCAAGTGCTGCTTCAGCAATCATGTGATATACTGTTTCGCCTTAAGTGGCAGTCGTCCGGAGCCCGTTGCAGAGAGCGCTTGTGTGGTGGTTGTGAGTCGGAGTTTGTCGAGTGGTCTTCGGCGTAACGTGGGTGTTTTTGGAGCCCAGTTCCTGCTACTGTAAGTGAGGGGTCGTGCCCCCTTCATCTCGACCTACGAGGATTTGGTTCAGCAGAACGAAAGTGGCCCCTTTCTTTTCGTCGTCCCGTTGTACGCGTCTCGACGCGTCTCCCGTCGCCATTGAGGCGGTTGTGCATTCACCCCCCCTTTCGCCGTTGTAACACCGAAGGTACCTGCCACCTACGATTGCAGCTCGTCGCAACTCAACTGTACCAGGCTCCCTCGCCGCCTACGCATTAAGGTATGTGCCTTTAACCTGATTACCGCTGTGAACGCGAGTGTTAATGTAAATCTTCGCTGCCCTCCGCATAAGGCAACGTGCATATTTGTACTCATTACTACTCATTACTGCGCTAGTGTATTCATTCAGACTTGCAGACTGTTCATGCCGCGAGTGTTAATGTAAATCTTCGCTGCCCTCCGCATAAGGCAACGTGCATATTTGTACACATTACTACCTATTACTGCTCATTGCTGTTCACTAATGTGCAACATCTGTCGTTAAGTTTAGAGCGCGCGTGCCAGCTGGTGCCCTTAATTATAGGTTAAGTTTAGATACAGGGCGACGCACTCTGCTGCCCATTGTAACCCGAAGTTCAATATATGATTGGTTAGTTAAGGGAACTATTGTTTGTTTCGGCTTGTGCATGTTCTGTTACAGATAGACGCCCCTTTATTGTACGGATTATTGTACGACGGAACGAGGAAGCTGTGAGCGTGCAGGTGAGTGAGACAGCTGCGCAGTCGTGGTCGGATTGACACCTAATTATAATCCTTGCTTAAGGCAATCCCGAAATTGTTATTTGACCTTGCAACTCTTGAGTAATCCTATCGGCGGAGTATTTGTGCATGCTTCGCTCCCGTCTAACCGTCCAGGCCCGGTTAGCCGGGTTAAGACAGGCTTGGTGGCGCCCTCATAATTTCGACATACCCTGTATATATTATGCCACCGCACGCTTGCCCAGAACGTATCGTGTGACTCACGCCCGACTCCCTGAGCGTTCCAGCCGTGGCCTATTAGCCTATTTCGAACCGATTTCAGGGCAAGTGTGCCAGTTTTCCAGGACTGATTCAGTGGTGCGATGCTCACCTTGGGTGGGTGTCGTAAAGTTCTTTTAATACCGTAACAACAGGATAACAAACAAGAGTTGCAAGATAAAATCGATGGGTTACAGGAAAATTTGGAAACATTCAAGGCAACAACCAAAGAAGAAATTCGACAAGAATTACATCAAGAAGTGGGACAGTTGATAGAAGAAAAGATCGGACAGAAAGGTGAAGAAATTGATCACAAAATAAAGGGTGTAGAAAATAAAACGATAGAACAACTAGCACAACATAAAGAAGTGATTGAAGTCGAGTTAGTTACCCTCGCAACAAAAGCGGACGAACAATGGGTGAAACTGCAAGAGGGGCAGAGCCGTAATACACACCACATTGCCCTGATGGACAATCGGATAACAAGAGAAATGCAAGGAGTGCATGAACGGTTCGAGCAAATACAAGAGCTTCCGGTAAGCACAACGGGTACTAACATAAATAATGACATGATTCCCAAATTCGAAGGCAGAGGTGGCGAATTGCCAATGATATTCTTGGCAAAATTAGATGATGTCATGCGGACTATTCCAACTGAGTGCAGAAAGCTCCAGATAATTAATATGGCGATGCGACACAACGCAGAAATATGGCATAGCATCATAAAATGCAAATACACGACATACAACGAATTTAAGGAAATGTTCAAACAACAATATTGGAGTAATACTCACCAGGCACAGGTACGAACTGAGCTGACATCGGGCCAGTACATAGACAGAGGCGGGTCCAGAGAAATTTACATCATGCACCG